>VDFB02373365.1:84603600-84667359 GCA_007258455.2 Sequoia sempervirens
ATAATATACTCATTGTAATTGCAATTTATAATTCCGTGAATGTGAAGTTACTTCAAAGTTTATTTAACTAGATTTTGGTTCTGATTTCAGAATGTTGGCAAATCGCATGATTATGTTGGCTGGGCCATTAGGACTTCTTAAAGCATTATAAGAGAATTTTCATGATACACTACTTCGGACATGAGAATTCTATATAGTCCTGTCTAATTGATTCCAGCTACTAGAACTAACAAGTTCGTAATTCTAGAGAACCACACATTCTTTCGTATGAGGATACATATCATTCAAAGAATAAGTATAGTGGATTGACGCTCAAAAAGTACTCCAATAGATCTATGGTTATATAAGGAATTACAGAAACAAATTTGAATCTAAAATAGTACTTAAAATTAAATAAATTATTTTATTAAAGTAATCAAATTTTCAGTCTTAAAACAAAAAAAGAATTAATAAGATAAATTATTATATAGAGAAACAATACAATATACATGTTAATATCAAGAAATAATTTACTTACATTATATATATCACAAGTAATGTTTAGATTAAGTTTCAAATTCAGGAACTTTTTAATGGGTTCACTAAGCTATTTTCTTTCAAATATTTTTAATAAAGATTGCATAATTCTCTTTCATCATCCACAAAAAATTTAAAGTATATTATTATAGCTAAGATTGTGTGCATTAAAATGGGGAGAGCATACAAAATTTCATGATCTTGATATAATTAATTTTATTGCTTAATTATGATATTTTATTCTACATAATCCTCAAATCTCCACAAAATATTTTTTCTTATCAAAACTGCATCCATTTTAAAATAAATGCATAAAAGGAAAATGATATTATTCCATCAATAAATAGTAACACCCAATAATCATATTTATTTTAGAAAAATAAGCTTGTATAGACAAAGCTATCACTTTTAACCATTATGAATTTACAATCTACATGGGACAAAAAAATTATTACTTCCTTCTCTTAAATCACTCAAATCTAAAGGAAAGATTGTGAATTTTAAAAATATATTCCATAATAAAAAAATAAAGACAAAATATATAGCATAGGTAATAAGGAACCAATAAAAATAGTAGAAGAAACTATCATTTTATAAAGAAAATCGACAATCTATATTTTTTTTATGATAGTAAAAAAGTAATACAAAATAAAATTATCCCCTCATATATATAAATAAAAATTATGCATATAAAAATATACTATTTTATTAGAGAGTTGAAATTAAAGTAGGTGACCTCATCTCTTCTTCTTTATTTTTGACCTCTTCCCCTACTACATCATCCTTGATATTAGTGTAGAGTTATTTATTTCCATCATGAGAAAAATCATCTTTGTAAATATGTAAGGTCATCTATCCTAGATCATTAGCATTTCTTGGTGGATTTCAATTATTTTTCTTTATTTATTTCATAATTACAGTTCTTGGATAAGATTTCATAACTATTATAGTGTAGAAAATTGTACCCCTTTCTAGGAGAAAGTACAACACGCTTATTTGGACCTATTTTGGTGACCCTTTCATTAATGCATTATCAAAATCTCATTAATAGGGCCCTAATATCCCTTTATTATGTATCCCAAGGCCTTTTTTACTTAATTTTGTTAATTCTCGACACCACAACCTGCATTGAATAAATGCTATGAATCAAATTAATGCCCCAACATTTAAGGAGTCCTGAAGTAATTAGGTGCCTTAAACTCAACTTTTGATATTTTTTGGTGGCATTTTAATATCTCACATTCAAATTTCACATGTCAACTTTCAAGATTGATAATTGGAAAATTAGATAGGAAGCCTATAAAACTAAGTTTCACATTCATTTTACACTAGAGAGAGAAGAAGCATGCTAAAAAAGAGAAAATTCATGTATGAGATCAAGTATTATAGAGAAAGGAGAAGCATTGAAAAGTGAAGTCTTGGAGCAACATTTGAGTTTTTTTTGTAGGTCTTCAAACTAATTTTGATATCAAGATCAAGCAGTGTCAAAGTGATGATAGATGCCTATAGAGGATCATGATGGATTCTAGGTTTTGGAAGATGCACAAGACATTCAACAAGGCCTAATGACTTGTTCCATAAGTGATTCCATCTTCTATTGTCAATCTACTTTCAGCCTAAGGAAGGTATAATCAAATTTATGACTTATTAAGGTGATTTCAGATCTCCTAAAGTAGGTCTTTATCATTGTGCATGTTTATTAGGGATCCTATTCTAATACACTTGAGTAGGGTTTCTTTGCATTATTAGTCTTAATATTAGAAAAAATTAAGGCTAGTATTACACACATTTCATGTTTCAAATCTATTTTCTTCATCAAGGTTTAATTACCAAACTTAGGGGTTTGACTAAGGAAAACCCCTATCCACCAATAAACAACAAATTTTTTTTTGCAAATTTTTCTTAGATCCGGATTTAGGAGTGGAGATATCAAGTTATAGGGAAGAATTTTAGGTCTCAGGCTTCAATCTCAAATTCAAAGTTTTCCAAAAAATTCTGCCAAGACCCATTCACCCTAGGGCTAATGAGTCCCTATTTAGCTTGCAGAAACAACAACTTTTGAAAGGTGCACAACATTTATTACTCTCTTTTTTTCAAAAAACTCTATTGGTTACTTATGTTTTATGCTAAAACTATTAGATCCACTTTATAGATTGTATTTTTTAATTGATTTTCTATTTTTTAATCTTTCTCCCCAAAGTGTTGTTTGGTCTAGACCCCCATCCTTGCAAAAAATGGAAATTTGTAGATTCACACTTTCACTTAATTCACCTTGAGGTTGATTGTCATTTCATTGTGTGGATGTCATTTCCTAATGAATTGAGGAAAGATAGGATCCATTTTCCCTCTTAGGACCCCTTTCTCTCTTTGGATCCACTTTTCCATTTTTGGAAACCCTAGGAACCCTCCTATTTTTCCTTATTTCATTTTGGTGAACCCAACCTTGTACAACAATATTCTAGAATTTGGAGTCCTTTTCACCCTAGATCCAAGTTTTGTAATAGATTTTATTAGGTTTTCATTAGTTGCATTACATTTAGGGTTCTTTAAATCTTGCATTAGTGAACATTGCATTTTTAGTTAAAATTTTCTTGTTTGTATTACTTAAAATCATTAAAAATGAAAAAATTGCATTAGATCTGAGTTGAGTTTGTATAGTACTTGAATTAGGATCATCATTCAATCATTTAATTTCAAAATTAGATTCATATTACATCCTAAAAATTGCCTCATAATCCATTATTTTGACCTTGATTTAACTTACATTTAGAGAAAAAAATCTAGAAAAATCTATTATAGACCTTCATGTTACAATCCATACATAGAGAACATATAGGATAAGCTTAGCATATGAAAATTTAAATTTAAAAAACCCTAATCTAGGACCCATTTTCCCTAGGGTGAATAAGTCCCTATATAGACATTTTCAACAAATTTCTTAGTGCTTTTTTTTTTTTTTTGCACTTCTATTTCTATTTCCAGATCTAAAAGTTAATTTTCTGAGATAGTTTATTTGAACATTCAATACATTGCTTATTTAGTTAAATTGTGTAACATTTTGGAAATCATTTTATTGCATATTTTAGTCAAAGTTAGTGTTATATTTCTGTTCTTTTCTTTCATTTTCAACATCATTGCATTATTAGCTATAGTAGTTCACATTTTGCAAACATTAGAAAAAAAAAAAAAACATAAAACATAAAACAAAAGAACAAAAACTTGATGAAACTCTTGGAGAAAGCATAGTTATTTGATCATATCAAATCTCTTTTTCCAAGTTATCCTATCCCTCAAGCCCTTTAGTAGTGATAAATTTGATATGTTAGATGAAGCCCTTGATGAATTCATCTCACAAGGTTCATCCACTAAGGCTTTTCATAGAAAACCAAAAACATAGAGACATCAATGTAATCACACCTCAACTTATCCTTTACGTACCCTCACAACAACCTCAAGTTCAAAAGAAACCATGGCAATAGGAGATATCTTAAAATTTACAATATTTCATAGCAACCGAGTTATAATACTGTTGCTCATACATATAACACAAGGAACAATAGGAAACAACAAACCCCTCCCATTTCATTACTATTAAACCTCAAACCATCTTACCTATCACTCCTTGATGGCCTTCTCATAATGGAAAGTGTTCCAAGAATGAAGATATTGTTGCAAGTATAAAAGTGTTGTCACTGATGTCAATGGGTTAATTGGTTATCAACTAGTTGTTTTTTCATTAATGTCATGGATTCAGGTTATTGGCTATATATGTCAAGGATATTGAGAAAATTTTAATAAAGAAAGGTTGCAGGTGTTCAGTTGTTGCCCCGAGTTTTGCTCCAATATTTTCTCCTATATTCTTGTGGTTTGGATATGTTGATCATGGTTGTTGGAAGGTGATATATCATAATTTTGGGTTTTTGGATCATTGTATAATGTGAGTTATGTTCACCAGTTGTGAACTGTGTTTCTTATTGTATCTGGTTGAGGTCCAAGAGAAATGTAGTTGCTATAGATTTCTTCTTATTCAATTCTTATGACTTGTAGTTATGTAATTAAGGTGTTATGTTCATAATGAAGCTAATGTTGTTATCTAGAAGGATTGGATCATGCTAAGGTTGTGTGTGCTTAATTGACTTATGTGTTTTACACTAGTTTGGTCAACCTTATGTTTAGCACTACATTCAAAGCTTATGGAAATGTGTTGGAGCATGTGTTTGGGTTTCCCTCATTCTAATTCCATCTAAGAATTCTTTGGCACCAACCTAATTTGAATTTTTAAATACAAATAGTGTGTGGCCGACTTTGGATATGTTTCAAAGTTGAAGATGGTATAAATATAGGATGATATATTGGTGAAGAGAGTGAGAGGGCACGAATTCAAGTATGATAGATACAAGCTAGATGTGTAACAATGTGTATGTAATGAAAGTTTGGAAAATCAATGTGAAATCTAATTATCGAGTTTCCAAAAGTAGTGATTTAAAGGTGTACTATATCATTCATGGATGTTCGGAAGTGTGTGAGTGAATTGCATTGGAAATCTCTATTACATTGAGATTATTTTCTCTCTGTAGCTTATCTCTTCTATCTTCTTTGTATCTGTGTGGCAGTGATCCCTCTGAGTGGTTAACCCTTGTTGGGTAGTGAGTCTTATTCAGAGAGTGGGTCATGTTCTGGAAGTGAGCCTCTTCTAGTAGTGAGCCTTTGTAATCGGTTTTGTAATCAATGAGCCTTTGTAATCTTGTGTTATTGTGTGTGTGTGTGTTTGATGTTTTTCAGTTTCTGCTTTTGCACTTATAGATTTATCATGTTAGCAAAGTAAAGGATTTGTGATTGATCTAATATCTGGTGGAAGTTTTAAAGGTTTAATTTTTCATAATTGATTCACTCCCCTCTTCTTATTTTTCTTGTTCAACAATTGGTATCAGAGCAAATGCAGATCTATGATTGGTGGTTTGTTGTATTTAACTACTACTAGACTAGATATAATGCATGCAATTTGTCTTGTGGCTATATTTCAAGAAGATCCTAGAGAAACACATGTTGTTGTTAAGAGGATATTCATATATTTGAATGACACTCCAAATTTTTGCTTATGGTATCCTAGAGATATTGATTTTACACTAAGTGCATATACAGATGCAAATTGGGTTGGTTGTGTAGATGACATAAAAAGTACAAGTGGTGGTGCATTATTTCTTGGTTGCAAATTGGTGACTTAGTTAAGTAAAAATAAAGATTCAGTCTCTTTATCTATTACTAAAGCTAAGTATATTGTTGTTGCATCTCGTTGTACAAAAGTTTTGTGGATGAAGCAAACATTGAAAGATATCAGAGTAATGTATGATGATCCCATTTCTATCTTCTATGATAATACAAGTGTGATTAACATTTCAAAGAATCCATGGGAAAGGCATGGTAACCTAATCCTTAGCCTTGGACATGCAAGTACAAGGTCAGGGCCATGTCAAAAGAAATAAGTGAATTTGGCAATATGACTGACAAGTTTTTTTTAAGAATTTGTTTTTGAAATTAATAATCATTATAGATTAATATGTCTACTTTTCAAACACGTAATTTTTTTTATGATTGGATTATTTTTTCTATTTTTTAATTAATTTCTAAGGAAAAATGTCCATAAACTAGAAATTTCAAGTTTTCATATTATGTTAATAACTTTTAATTTTTTAATTTTCTTGTAAAAAAATTTATATCGTATTAATCTAAAAAAATCTTTCCACATTTTAAAAAAAACCAAAAATATTAGTTTAGGTCAAATTATGTTGTTCATACATGAGGTTTTTCAAAATCAACAAATTTTGGGACCAATAAATTTTTTTAAAAACATATTTACAAAAAAATAATAAAAATTATCCTCATCAATCTTCATTTTATCACACACCTTTCCAAAAAAAGAAAAAGAAAAATACTTTTATTTAGGTCAAATTATGGTGTCCATACACGTGCATGGTATGGTCTTGAAAAAATGAATTTGAAAAGTGGTATTTATACATGCCTATTAAAAAACATTTTTTTGTCATTTGGGTATTAGAATAAATTACATATTTAAAAACTACACTCAAAATATGAAATTTCATTTTACCAGAATTTTTAAAGACTCAATGTGTAAGTGCTTCAAATTTTCAGTCCAACTGTGACAAATTTTGAAAAATCAAGGAAAACACGTCCACTTTACGAACATTTTGTGGACCCAACTTCTTGCACATGCCCAAATCTATATTCATTTGTTAGATTTTCATAAATAATTATGTGGGAGATAAAAAAATTCATATAAATAGAAGTATTTTCCACCATTTGAAACTAGAAGGTGATTTGAATATCAATTGAGCATCGTAAAAAGAAGTCAATGCAATTCAAGAGTAGAATAAGCAGCAATTTACAACACTTCCACGAATGATCAAGATCATACTTGTAAGGAATTAGAAAAAGGAAGAAGAAAATTATGAACAAGGAGCTATTATGATCAATGATGCACTTACTATATTGAGATATCCTTTGCATGTTGGTTATGGAAATCTATTGTGTTTTGTGTACTAACCTCTTAAAAGTCTATCAAGAATTCTAGAATCCATCAAACAACCTTTGGTGGTAACTTTTGGTGAGTGTATCACTTTGATAAGGGTTTCATACCAAGGTAACATTATCATTTGTCATTTTTCATTTTTGCCAATTATTAGTTTAGCCTCTGCCTGACCTAGGGCATGCCCTCTTGATCATCATCATTTGTTGTATGTAGAGGTTGGAACACCAAAACAAGGTTTGACTTAGGAAAGGCCCTATATTAGTCAACCTTTCCCCATCTTTTCATGTGTGCATTTCAAATCCAAAGATTTTGTCAACAAGCAACAAGAGAAAACATAGATAAAATTGTAATACTCATTAGAGTTCCAAGTATCCTAAAAAATCTAATTCTTTGGTCTAGTGCATCCACACCCCTATCCTTACAATTTAGGTGTAACTTTTAGTCACAAGATCCTCTAGCATCAATTTAGGGAAAGAAAACTTATGGTCAATCTATATCTATTGTGTGTATTGACCCTCTCAACTTAAACTTCTTAAAACAAGGTTTGGGTTTTGCCTGTGCTCGCTCTTTCATTCCAAAGGTTGATTTTTTAATCAAAATTGAAAATTTTGTTCAATCCTTTCCCAAACCCATAGCTAATGAAATTTGGCAAGATTTTGCTATAGCTTTTAGATACATCAAACCCCCTAAATGAAATGTCACTAAATATGAGATTTTAGCTTTCAAAATCTCACAAAATATAATGGCATTATTATTATCAAAGCTGATAAAGGCAATGATTTTGTCATCTTTGGAAAATAGGATTACATCTCTAAAATGCTTGAACAACTCTCAAATAGCAGGAGCTATAGAATCCTCCCCCATAACCCCATCTTGAAAATTGTAAAAAGTGTTAAGATTGTCATTGCCCATTCTTCCTTTGATGATCTCACCAAGAAGCGCCTCATCCCTCATAAAGATGTTACTAAGGCTCAAATTTATGCATCCCCTAAAATTCACAAACCTGGAATCCCTCTATGATCAATAACTGACACCACCCATTCCCCCACCTACAATCTTGTTGCCCATATGGCTAGCTTATTATTGCCCCTTCTATAGGTAAATCCAAATTCTTCATCAAGGATTCTTCCCACTTCATAAATTTCATTCATGACGAAACTTTGAGCCAAATTAAATCTTGGTTAGCTTTGATGTTTTTCCATTGTTCACCAAAGTTTTAGTTCACGACTTGGTGGGTATAAAATTTAGGCACAAAACTAATGATAAAATTACTTGCCTTTTTTTAATTTTAATAAAAGGCATTAAGCCAGCATTATATATTATATAATAGAACAAATTACATATTAGAATAGTAGTAATTTTATACAAGCTTGGAAAAGGTTCCACTTGTATCTCCATCCTAACTAGATAACACTTATAGCGATATCAAAATGTCAAAATTTCAACACCATTTATGATATTATAGTTGACATTGCTACTGGTAGGAGAATACTTTGGCATAAACTAATACTTTTTACATACATATGTCTGTGTTATCAAAAAACCAAAAAAATTCACCAACTTGTCAATGATTTTAAAGAGTTTCCAATTGAGGAGATTTCCTCCTTCCATTCTTTCTACATAATCTAATTTAAAGAAGTTGTCTAAGAGTGTACTGTTATATTCATGTCTGGGAGGAGTGGCTGAGGAAGAGGTCTCTTTGGCTAACCATTCTGACACATTAGAAGTGCTTGTGACTTTGTTGTTGCGTTCCTTGTTGAGTTATGAGCTTATGTTCCACTTTCCTTTATTTTCAAGGCATACTCTATGAACAATCTCATGGAGTAACAATGGGCTCTTCCTTATCCCTAATGGTTGCAAACCTTTAGATGGAATATTTTGAGGAGCTTGCTCTCAACTCCTTCCCCCTCAAACCCAAATGGTGGAAACATTATGTTGATGACACCAATGTATGTTGGCCCCATGGCCTTGATCAATTAAACCTTTTTCATTCCCAATTAAATAGTATAATGGCATGCATCCAATTAACTATTGAGCTTGAAACCAACAACAAAATCCCTTTTCTTGATGTCCTCTTCATCAAAAAATATGATGGATCCCTTGCTCGTAGTGTTTACAAAAAATTCACCCACACTAACCTTTACTTGCATGCTTCCTCCCACCACCACCCAACCCAAAATTCTAGTGTCCTAACAACACTAGCTACCCGAGCCTATCATATTTGCGACAAGGAACACATTAACTCTTAGCTATCCCACCTCTACCAAGTATTCAAACTAAATGTCTATAGTTACAAGTTCATTAAAAAATCCTTCAATATTGCAATATTTTTACCAACCCTCAACCCAAGCCTAAAATATTTGATGCACCCCGCAAAGCCACCCTCCTTTATGTTGAGGGAATTCCTAATAAGATTTCTAAAATCCTTAATAAAAGGGCCTCCCATTTGCTTTCAAAACCATCTCAACTACTAGGAAACTTATCCCTTCTAATAAAGACTCATTACAAACCATGCTCCACTTAGGGGTTTATAAGGTCACTTGCTCATGTGGTACCCCATATATTAGGGAAACGGGTCACTCCATCCTTATCGAGATTAAGGAGCATAGTGGTGATATCAAGCATGATCATATCATGAAATCAACCCTTTTTTAACACTCCTACCTCACCTAACATCATATATGTGTTGAGGATACCCAAGTTTTGGTCAAGGAAGATAATTTCTTCAAAAGAAAATTCCTAGAATCCATCATCATCAAGAACCACCTGACTAATCCCAACTGAGATAAAGGATAAAATTTGAGCCTAGCTTGGAAACCCTTATTAACCTCCTCCCAAAAACATCCCTTTCCCTCGTAATCCTTCTCTCCTAGCCTACCCTCCTCCCCTTTCTCTCTAGCCTTCTACCCACCACCTATCTTACCCTCTCACCTTTCCCTACCTTCCCTTTGTCTTCCTCTGATCTCCTCATATGAATAATGGTTCCTCATATTCTTCATATAACATAGAGAAATCAATAGTTAGATGTTTATCCCATGTTTTTTTATATAGTATAATAGTAACTTACTAATCTTTTGATGTATTTCTAAGACTCTATCCTCACTGTAACATCTTTATTTCTACCTTTTATCATTTGAAATCAATTTCATTTGTTCATTATATACTATATTAGTTAGACCGACTTTTTATCCTTCTTGGTGAGGGTGAAGTCTCTTACCTCTCATCTCTTACTAGAATCTCCTATTCTATTTTTAATTTCTTCAATTCTAAATTTAATGTCTCTGCTTCTCAGTTTCACAAAATTCATTCCTCCAAATTTGAGCTTCTATTTTTTGTTCTAGCTCCATTACTTCATTATAGGAAGTGAATTATTTTCCATATACTATAGCTTAATATTATTTTTTGTTTTTTTCTTCCATACTAACCTTTTCATCATTTATTTTAGTGAATGTATATACTTAATAATTTATCTAAGTAGTATTAACTTAAATCTAGAGGTTTAGTTTTTGAAACTAGATTTAGAAAACCCTCAAATACTTCATTAATTATTATCCTTAGGTCAGAAAAAAATAGTTTCGTATATGCTTTTTTATTTAAATTTTATAATGGGAGAGCACCCTTATTTCTATCCTCTAGTTGAGAAATATTCTTATTACACCATTTCCTAATTGAATCTTTAAATTCATCACACTTATTTATTTCATTTACTAATTGAGTTAAAAAAAATTCTACTCTTTTTGTATGAATAGTTTGTTTCATAGCTATTCCAATATTATTTGGTGGCATAGCAACTATCTATCCCTATATTGGTAAAATCATATTATCTTTGTAAAAAGCTTCATACCACACTTTCTAGAGGCTTCACTAGTCTTCTACATCCTTCTAGATTATCTTTCCCATCTTTCCTAATATTTTTCAACTTTGATTCTTCTTTCACATGCATTTTATAAGCCATATTAATTCCTTCTAAAATTGTCTCAACATTTACTCTCTCCTTTTTACTAGGTTTATTTTTGGGATATTATTAATCATTTAATCCATACTCAATGTATTAGTTCAAACTAAATTTAGTAGCCACATTTTTTATGATCACCCCTATTCCATTTATCAACCCTAAGTGTGTGACCCCACTCATAATGTAGGACCTAGAGTGGTTACCACATATCTTAATTGCTAATAAAATTATCATTAATACACATTTCCTTCATGGTATTTCTTATTGAAATGTATTCCTTACTTCTATTATTACTTCCTACAAACAATAAATTGGGGTTACAACAATGGAAAAAAATATTGATGATTAAATATAGGCCTAAGGTTTATATTATTTATGTTAGAAAAGTTAACATGGTAGTAAAATAGGAATAAATTAGAAATAGTATAGTAGATAATATATACATATCATGAGAATTCCAATAATTTTACATAATTATAGACATCATAAGACTAATCTACTTATATATCTATATCATTTCTCCTTGTAAATTATATATTCTTTAATGCAAGAATATATATTTACATTGTATATTCTTTGGTATCTTCTCTTATTTATACTTTTCTTTTCCTCCTTTTTCCTTCCTTTATTTTTCTTTCCCTTCTTATATTATCTATCTACTATCATTATGTGTTTCATATACACAAGTGAGTTCATAGAGATACATGTCCCTCTTCCTTGAGGTATCTCTTAAGATGTGTTTTAGAAAGTACATGTTTTTTATTACCACACTTATCTTTCAATGAATATGGATTCATTATGTTTGTTTTTTTTAATATTCTAACACCATCCCTCTTTGTATGGGATCATTATCCTCATAACTCTAGTTCCACCATCTCTTGCTCATCCCATTCTCCACAAATCACATATAAACCATTTTCAATCTTCTATGAGATTCTACAAAATCTAACCTCAATGCCACATCCCTTTTCTTCACTTTTCATACTATTCATTAATTTAATAAGTGCGCTTTATTTAATTAGTAAGTATCCCAATTTTCTTTCTATAGAGAGGTGAAGTATCCATAGTATTGTCTTCTTTTTCTAAAATGTCTTGTATTTTCTTTAATTTCTAACTCAATTTTCAAATTCTCTACTTATTTTATGTTATTTTTCTAGTTCTATCTTTGTTTTTCAATAAGTGGCTCTTTGAATATTCTTTCACACTCCTTTAAATATTCGATCAAATTCACTTTTGGTTTCTCCTTTCCCTTGTACCATTTCTCTGATTTTACTAGCACTATCTAATAGGACTTTGAGAGTTTGGAAGTTGTTTAATAATTCTTAGTTTAACCGTACCCATTCTTTATTGTGTGAGGGACACTCTTTCATCCACCACTTGAGTGCTTCTTCCATTAAGGTTTTGACAAATTCATAAAGCTTAGCCTAGTTATCTCTTATTCCACTCTATCTCTAGTTAGAGTTAAGGATACATTTATTCAATTGTATCCTTTATATCCTTGCCAAAGATGGGTGTTTTAATATGATTTTTTTTAATTGGTGGAATAATAGGTTCCTATAATTTATCATTATTTGCTAACTACCTTCCTTGTTATCCCTTGATTCCTCAGGCCATTTTTCTTTGAATTATTGCTAATCTTTCCACACTTCACAACCTCTTGTTGTTTCACTAATTTCCTTATATTTTTGGTATATATAGAGGTAATTCAATGTCAAATAAATCTTGTCCAAAAAAAAAAATCACATAAAATCACAAATTATCTTCTCCTTACTTCTCCCTCTTACTACAACAACAACAAAGAGTGGAGTGTAATACTATGAACATGATAATGAAAACTATTAAAGAGTCAAAATACAAAAACAATAAAAAATAAAAGAAACTAAGATATATTTGGAAAAAACTAAAACTATAAAATAGTTGTTAAGAAAATACAATGAAATTCTTAAGTAATTAAACATATCATATTAATAAAATGAAATATTTCTTAAATTCAATATAACAAAATTAAACAAACTATAAGAACATATAATTATCAATCAATAAAAATAGAACTATATATAATGGTATTTTCCTATATAAGAATGTACATTTTATCTCCATTAATTATTATTTAACAATATCATACACTACCCTTGGAGTAAAAGAAATGAGAGCCTTAGGAAAAGCAGCTATAGACTAACTTGGACAAAAATAAGAACTAAAAATATTATCATCTTACTTGAAGTAATAAGAACCAAAATGAGACCATTGAATATGAAGTGGTAATCCAATGGTAGAGTCAAACCAAAAAACCTACACACAAGCCATTAACAAGTTCTAGTGCCCCACTCAAGAGTTCCACAAGCATAAGATAAAGTAAATCAAGTATGACATAAATTTCCTTGGTGGAAATAAATTTGAGTTTACATAAGCTACTGATAATAAACTATATTTGAAAAAATAGTTTTACCCTATTACATTATTAGCAATATTATCTCCAACAATAAAGTTATTTTATTTTAACATCATCAATTGTAATGTTAACATTGATTTTACATCTAATATTATCACCGAAATTGTAAGTAGAATATACTAATATTATAGTATTTCTTTTATTATCTCTAAACATCAATTTCAAAAGTTATCTTTGCAACATATATAAGAATATTTTTGATGTCACATTAACTAGTTCTATTAGTAATATGAAGTTCATTGATCTCATCATTCACATCATGACTTTCTATATTTTAATTGTTTTAAAATATTATATTGAGCTTCATATTAATTAGTGCTTTTAAATATCATAGATATATTTGTAACTCTATCATTATTATAATACAAAATGAACCTACTATTCAATCATATCAAAGTAGTATTATTATCATTACATTTAATTAGATTTAAATAAATAAATCTAAAGATTAATCAGACCATCTATTTGTTATTAATAAGATTAAAAATTAACACAAAAATAATATAAAAGAGTCTCCCAAACTCTATTTAATCTACACAAGGGATAGACATGATTGGAGATCATTATATTAGTTATAGGTCAAAATAGGACGAAAACAAAATTAACACGTCACACCTACTCATGCACATAAATACAAAGGAAATATCTTTGCATAGGTTATTAGGTGAACCTGAGTTTGACTATAAGATCAACATGGAAAATTATAAAAAAAAAAAAAAAAATATAAGTCACATTAATGTTTTAACTTATCGGCAAGATTGTGGTGGTGGACACCAAGTGCGCCATGTACAGAGCAATAAAATAATTAAATAAAAACAACTGAATCTCAGTGCTTATGCACCACACGTTTGATATGAAGATTCATTATAAGTGGTTCACAAACAATCCTTAAACTTGGATGCTTTCATAAATGAACCCCTAATACTAAAGTCAAGGCATGGCGCAACAGGCATACGGGTGAAAATAGTGTCTAATGGGAATGAAAGTTCACCATTTTGATGCAGGGATATATAATATGCTCTTCTACTACTACACATAAAAATCTAATGGAAGGAAGAAAAGGAAAATTATCTTGTTAAGCGTTTCAGAATGTCATATACTTTGCCAAATCTATATTTATGCGAGCTTGGTCAATCTCTTGATAACCCTAGCATTCATGAGTGTTTAACCTCTAGAAGACAAGGAAGATGAATATAAGGGAGAAAACTCAAAAGAACCGGTAATTATCAATTGACCACAAGTAAACCAAGAATCTAAAAAGGCATTCAAAGCCAAAGTTAGGTACAGGAACTCAATTGCATAACATAAGTTCTATGATGAAAATGACACGGGAATTGGCATAAATGATAACACCAATACATCATCTATAAAAATTAGTGTTGACAATAGAGGCATGACAAGCTATCACCCATCATAATATTGGTCCTCAAATTTCCTATGATAGATACATCCTATCCTCAATGATGAAATGTCGGATATATACAACAAAGGACTGAGCTAATTTTATTACACTTATAAAATACATGGAGCTAATTTACATGTGCATACATTCTACAGATTCAAATCAACAATTGTATGAAGCAGATTTTGATTTTATTTCTACGAAGCTCTACTTGTCAAGATTAACAAAGTTGATAATTGATATTGAACCTTAGACTTGTTTTCATTCTTTCCTGGAGCAAGAGAAACTTGGTAATGATAGAATTTCAGATTTACTTAAATGAAAGTACTATATTTCAGTCACGAAAAATTCTGATTACAAAAATTTTGCACTCATAATAATCTCATATATTAAAATCAATCAATGATCTACATAAAGCCATGCCACAATTACATTTCCCATAGAAAACAAAAGAGAAGAAAAACATTACAGACCTTAAGTACCAATACAGGTCCACAAATTGTCTGCACATTCTTCACATTATAAAAGGTTTCTATGCACCACTTCTAACAGCTCCTTCTGGAATTCGATTCCATTTTTTTTGTTAAAAGCATCCTATCAACTACACATACACCATGTATCCTTTCTCAAATTCTTCTATCACTCCCCCTCCTGCGTGCTCTTCTAGTGTGAGGCTATTGCACAAATAGATTTTGAGCTCAATTTTCAACGTGAGGCATTACAAGTCACACCTTCGAGTCACGTAGGTCACTGTCAGGACATATGATTGCTATGCCAGGACTTTCTCACTGTCTCGATATAGTCTTGGTATTAAGTGCCCTCAAGAAAGGGATTGACACTAGAAGTAACTTCCTCAAGAAAAACATTCTAATACTGCCATCCTCCACATTAATATACTTCTGACTCTTCTACTCATTTCTATTATCATTACTCACCATAATGAAACCCAATCCCCCCCTTACAGCTACCCAAAACAAAACTATATATACATACTCATTCTTTAATCCCCCCTCCCACAGACAAATAAATTATATTTCCCTTCGTCCATGATATAAGCTCTTAGTTGTATTTCTTAATCCTTTCTGTTTTGTGAGGCCAGATGCAGTCGGCCATTCCCCCCTTTTTACCCAACTCCAACACTTCACACCCTATACCTTCCTCCTCCCAGTCATTGGTTAGCTGACGACTTCTAGTGTTCAACTGAGTGTTGGCTATTGGTTCTACCTAGAGCCAAGTACAACCTCCTTTGAATGGTCTACTCGTACTAGTAATTAAAGCACGTAATTAATGGAAATCCTCCTCAAAATCAATGATAGATGTGTTTTATAATACGATATAAACTTCTTTGCTTGTCTTCCAAGCTCCTACTTTTACCTCACACCAAATAGAAAAAGCATGCTACCTATATCAAGGCACACCCTCTTACCATTAATTAGGGTGGTCAAAGATCTTTGACATGATGATCCACCATTATATATTGAGTTTCTCCAATTATAAATCCAGATCACAATCAACATGGTATAAGAGTTATGCAACTCGTGATCAATATGCCATAAATGTTTCAGTTTATTGTATGCAATATAGCAGAGTGAATATAGATCACAGACGTAATTAAAAACCAGATCTCAAAAAGATATGAAAAGACATCCCAAAGATGAGTGGTTGAAAGAAGAATAAAGTAGATAAATACATAATATTTCCTATGACATGAAACATTAAGAAGTTCAGATGATCATTGAGTTTAGGCAATGAATTTATCAAAGAATCTGACTTAATCCTGTTGGATGATCTATGCCTTAAATGGCCCCTACTGACATTGACAAGTTCGGTAGGATTGTGAATAAATCGATGGGAGGATAATAAGTTTTATTTAAATTCATATCCATCCAATGCATTATTACAATTCCTTACGTACGTTGTATTTATGCTGAGAAGACACGATATTCAAAATTCATCTTTATCATATTTTGTTGAAGTTGCTACAATAGCAAAGCATAACATTAACTGCTAAATTTTATGGTTGATGTTAGTATTATCATCACCCAATCAAAAGTCATGCTAATATGAAATCTATAATTCATGCTGATACCACTTGACTAATTACAATATTAATCATAGGTGAAATCCATAATAGATGTAACAACAACCTAATTAATGATATTAGTTTAATTCTTAATATTAATAGTAACAATATAATTAATAAAGATATTAATTTGCATATTGATATTATTTATATTAATAATAGTATTAAAGATGAAATTAATATTGATAAAGATAGTTGTACTATTAACATTATGAGTACCATTTTTAAAAAAAAAATTAATTTATCCATTATAGGTACTAGATCAAGCTTCCATTATATATCAATCCAACTCGACTAATCAAGAATAATGTAACTTACTAAAAGAAATGCAAGAGATGTTAATATTGCATTAACGGTAGGGCCTTACACAAGTGCAATAGCATACAATGCAATATCTTAAGTAGAGAAAGATTTTCTCAAAGATAATATGAAAAAGGATTCTAAAGCTCCCTTCTACATATTTCAAGCAATGCATGAGAGTATCTTCCCAAGAATTATAGAAGCAACAAAGTGAAAGCAAGCATGGGACATCCTTCAAACGAAATAAAAAGTTATGGCTCAAGTGAGAACTGCAAAGTTGCAAATGTTAAGAAGAGATTTTGAAACTATGTTGATGAAAGATTTTGAATCTATAGATTCATTTTTTACTCAAGTTATTGGACTAGTTAATAAAATTAGATCTCATGGTGAGATTCTTGAAGATAGTCCAGTATTGGCATGGTGTGATGGTTTATAGGTGGCATTGTTGTTCTTGCCACCAAGGTTCAAATCCTGTTGGGGTGTTATTGTTGAATCGTTGTATCCGGTTCATAGCTCCGGTCAAACGTGTTTACCACTTGAATTTAAAAAAAAAAGATTCTTGAAGATAGGAGAATAGTTGAAAAGATTCTTAGGAGCCTACCAACAAATTTTGAATCTATTGTTGTGACTATAGAAGAAACCAAAAATATTTCACAGTTTTTTGGATATGAGCTTCATGCATCTCTAATTTCTCATGAGCCTAGGGTTAGTCATTCTTCTAATTCTTTTTTGGAGTATGCTTTTTAATTCACATGTATCTGTTAGTTTTGCAAGAGGTAGAGGAAGAAGTCCATATAGAGCTAGAAGAACCATCCCAACAATTTCAAGTAAAAGAGTCATCACTCAAAATCCAAGTCAAAATCAATATCAAAGTCAAAGGTATGACAAATCTCAAGTTCAATTCCATTACTATAAAAATCATGGTTATTATGCAAGTGAATGTAGAAAAAACAAATTGATTTCAACAAAAAAAGTGCAAACATTTATAAAGAAAATCATAGTCAAAGTAATATGTTTCTAGCATGCAATGTTGCTCAAGAGAGTCCAAAAGATGTATGGGTTCTAGATTTAGGTTGCAGTAATCACATCATAGGAAATTTAGAAATTTTTTCTAATTTGGATAAGTCTATAAAATCATATGTTTCTTTTGGAAATGGTAATAAAGTGTCAGTAATGGGAAAAGGAAATGTGAATATTCTAACTAAACGAGGGGAGAAAAAGATTATTTCAACTCTTTACTTTGTTCCTTTTTAAAAGCATAATTTGATGAGCATTGGGTAGCTTGTTCAAAAGGATTATAGAGTGACTTTCAAAAATAAAGAATGTGTAATATTGGATAGATTTCAAAGAAATCAACTAATAGAAAAAGTTCAAATGACCAACAATAGAATGTTTCCCTTAAAGACTATAGTACCCCTCCAGTTACTACTATGTGTATCAGTTTGCTTGTGTTCGGTTGCTAGTGTTTTAGCTATTTTGGATACTATATTGTATTGTTTCTAGTTACGACACTGATGCTATGTTAGCTGTTAAACTCTATGAATGATTCATTGGATATTGTGTTGTTTGGGAATGTTCGTATGAAGACATTATGATAAACACGTGTTTATTATGGATATATTGTGTTTGAGTTTTAATGTGGTTATCATGGTGTGATTTATGTTTATAATTTAATGATGCCTATCAATCCTGGTGAAGAAGACAGTGTAGCATTACTCACTTGTGAGTATCCTGTTGCGTTGCGATTCTTCTTCATGGTGTGTTTTCCGATATATAATAATATGTTTAAGAAGTGATGTTTTATGTAGATACAGGTACAGGGTATCGACTCCACCTGCTTGTTAGGTCTAAGCATACCCTAATCCAATAAAATCATGTTGATTCAGAGATAGTGTCTCGTCCTTGTTTAACTATCATTCTTCATTGAACGAGTATCCAATTGTCACATGTTGTCGTGTGTTGTTTTGTCTTGTCATGTCAATTTTGTTTGTGTTATTTTATTTGGAAATTAATTATTGTTTAATTTAGTTAAATGGCTTATTTGTTTAAATATTTGATTAAATGTTTATGAGTAAGGTTTCTTTTCTTAAAATAAATTTAAAAAGTAATTATTTAAAGGTGAATGTTAATCTTGTGAAAAGTTAATATTTTAAAAGAGTTTATTTTCAAAAGTTAAAATATCTGAAAACATGACTTGAGGGAAAATATCTTAGATATTTAAAGTTTATAACTGCATGAGCAATTTTAGGAATGCATGATTACAATCAGTTAAGTTGTAACTTGAGATAATTAACTGCATTAATAAGATTTTAAGGGTTGCAATTTCATTCACAGCATTGCTGGGGAAGTATTTTCACGGTAACAGTTTTGAGGAAATTTTTGCAACAAAATTCTTCTAAAAAAAATAAAAAATCGTGATAGTAGGTTTGGAAAGAGATTGCACAACAATTTGATTGTACAATTAGTTTGGGAAAAAGGAATTGAGTGGATTTCTTCAGCAAGTTTTGGTGTTTAGTATGGGAAATACTGAAGCTCCAAATTTTGTTTTCGGTTCAGCTATCAAACATAACCAGGTTTTATTCTTTTGGTTTTGTAAGTTTTGAATAAAATTTCTGAGTATCATTATGTGTAAATTTTGTTTACTATATAGAAACATCTATGCTTGCTTGTGGAAAAGAATTACTCTTCATTATACGTGCACATGCAATAGGAAATAATTAGAATAAGATTTCAAATTTTAAAGAAAGTTCTGAGACACTGATTTTATGCGCCTAAATAGTCCATTTTTTAGAAAGCTGATTTATGCAAGCTTAAGTAAGCTCTTTGACCGGTGAGGATTCCTGTTAGAGTATTGTCTATTGTAAATTGTTGAAAATTCAATTTAAATGTCATCTGGAAACTCTTGATCAACTTGATTTGGAATCAGAGGGTTATCTCTCTCATCGTAGGTTCCATATTTATGATTGTCATTAACCTTTCTCTCCTAAGCTTTCGCCAGATTGGTTTTCATAGTTGAAAAATTATGGCATATTTGGCCAGTAGGAGGGGAATGATTTTTTGATAGCATATTCTTGCATATTAGTTTCCTACTCATTTCTTGGTGGGGTTTGAAACAACTTTCTTATCTTAACTTATAACTTATCTTTCTTTTGAATTTTTGTTTTCCATATGACCAGTGCCACTTTCCATTTATAATGGAAATAGTTTAGTTCACTCAGAATTAAACTTACACAAATTTTATATTTCCTTACCTCGCAAGTTCTTCTTATTGTGGGAACAACAGATGATATAATTTCCTCGTATATCTTTGACTTTAATCCAATTACCATTGTCTCATACTATTTCATCGATCTATGTTAATCTTTACTGTTGCCATGTTTACCAAGTGTAAACTCACCCATTAGTCGCCTGTAATTTCTGACAGCCATGGTAATGAAAATTAGTAGATTAAGTTTTACATATTTATACTCTTCATATTTCATTAAGAACTTCTACACATTTGTGTTATGATCAGCGACTTATCTTGTATGGTTTTCCATTCAATTGTTACCTTTTTGGTCTTTGAATTGAATTCTTTACTCCCTAATTTTATTAGCAACATGTTACAATGACGATATTTGAATATACCCATATCCTCACCTATGTGGCACAACCTTTCACCTATGCACACACAGCCAAACTTCTTGTAATTTCCCTCAATCCATGTATATGTATTATATAGGTCAGATGTATCAATATGTATTACACCTGAATATCTGATTTCCTTTTGGGTGCGCCTTTAAGTGCCAATAAATTAATCTTCATGTTATTTCCAGTTAAGACTTGTTCTTGAAGGATGCGTTGGACAAAACTGATAGTTCTAAGCCTTAGTACTACTAGCCGGATGTGATTTAGGATTGTGAGAACTACATTTTATATAAACCTTTGCCATGCGTACTGTGCTTCAGTTATATGCATCATAAGACTTCATCATTTATCTATTATGTATAGTGGTAGTTATATCGAACTTAGCAGAAGAAACTCATAACTAGTTAGGTACCAAATTTAATATAAAAATTTGGTCTGTGTTAATGGTATTTGAATAAGTTCCCACCTATCATGGGATAGTAAACTCGTATACCACTAAGAGTATTCTTTTACTGGGAAAACTTCTTTTTGTACGCCCTTCTTAATGATCATTGCTTGTTAAATTCATAGTTTGAGTGTAAAGAAATGAATTACACAACCAAGTTAAGAGATTATGTTATTTGGAACTTGGTGTATAAATTTGTTCCATTATTATTATCTGATACATTATTATACTTTGTTTTCCATTTTATGGAATTTAAAATCGATTAAGTCGATAGAAGGCTTTGTTTTGCATTGCATAATGATATCTCTTAATTAAATGTTGCCAACACTGTCTTCTTGCCAATAATCTAAGTTTTAGATCTATGGGCTGCCTTGAAGTCACCATATATTTCATCTTTTATCTTGTCTTGAGAGTTATTTTTCTTTTATATTTCCTAAACTTTAGCATGCTAATTTTGTATCTCTTTTGCATGGCGTTATGACTGCCTGTTCGTGTGCAGTAGCAACATTGAGTTTGTATAATTTATTAAAATGAATCATGAGTAAGCCTTAAGTTTATAAATTCTAGTGTAGATGTATATATATTGTTATCTTAGATAACTGAACTTTTGCATGTAGTGCGAATATATAAGTTTTCTTTTGGAATTATTATACAAATTGAAGTGGCTGTTAGTAATATAAATGCTTATATAATTTATAGATTGTGTAATTCTGGCTATATGTGGATGTCTTCTGTTGTAAGACAACACTAGTTGAATCAAAATGAATATATATATTTATATCAAAACAATACTGGTTTGTGTTATATTTAATGAAGGTTGATCTTTGTTGTATTTTGTTATATAAGACTTTTGGTTATGACTATGGGATCGTCTATTATGATTTTTATCTTTATTTTTGAAGATTGAATGATTATATTTGGTGGGCTATGTAAATATTATAATTTAAGAATGTACACAGTATAAAATTATGTGAATTGTAAGTTATTAAGTTTCCTGAGGCTAGGGATCACTTGAAATGTTTTGTATATTTTATGTGGGAAATGGTATTCGTTTGATATCAGTATTTGTGAAATTATTTTTGCTTGTTGTAAATCATACCTATGTGGTATTTTGGAATTAAGCCTTGCACAATGTATTTGTTTCCTTTGAGATGTTTGAGTTGTTCTATGACTGGGCTAGGAAGGAAATATGTTCTACTATGGTTTTGTTTCTTTTGTGCATGAAGGTTGTTCTTTGTATTTTGATGTTGTGTCATGATTGTACGAAGAGTGGCTTCCAATAGGGGCCAGAACCCGGTGTGGTTTCTAGGGTAACCTATCATGGATTTTTTTCTAATTCAGTGAAAACTTTAATAAATAAACTTAGGAATTCATTAAATATTAATGATAAATAGAATGCCTCTTCTAGTGCCTTATTTCTCGTTCAAATTAAGGGTAGGTCGAGAAGGCCTGGAATGGCTTAGTCATCTACCTTGTCTTCTTGAAAGGTAACTTGACGCCACATGGGATTGCCTAGGGGCCAGGAATCAGTAGAGACTGCCAAGGTAACTCTGGATGAGGGTCCGTAGTCTAGGAAGGTTCACCAGGGTAACCTAGAAAAATAATGTGATGACACTCTATCCTGAAGCATGATTGTAGTCTCTTTTGTAGAGTTATCTATTATATTGTGGTTGTCTCTGGAAGCATAAGTTGTGAATACTATGGTTTGATGTGGTCATGTCGTTTTGTGTATTCAGCCAAGTAATGTAATGTGTGTTCTTTGTTTTTAGTTTAATTGTCTTATGGACCTTTCATTATCTCCTATCATGGAGTGAGTGGACCTTTGGGTTCCACGCGGTTGGGTGGAAACTATGTTGTACCTTCTTTTGAAACTCTTACTAATGACATTATACTAGTAGTTGGTTCTTGCTACTTCGCTGATCATGATAGTAGATGTTGAACGTGTTCGGATGTGGATATTTTTTATGAGGAGATCTATACCCTTATTGTATAATTATCTCATGTTCATGAGTGTACTCATTGTAACATCATTATGATGTATTGAGATTTATGAGAATCTCACTGGATGTAATCTGAATATAAAAATTTCTTGACTGTATAAGTCTTGTAAAGTGGATTATTAATGAATGTGGTTTGTACTTGCATTTTAAACTTTAATATTATGGTATGATCTTATTTTTAATGTTTAATGTAACGTCATCTTGGAATCATTAAGACATTTGTAAAAAAAAATTATTCTGATAATTTGTTACTCTATGCTTTGTCGTTTGGATTCCCTGGCGGGGCGTTATAGATGGTATCAGAGCACTTGGTTCTAACACTAGGTACTCTAGACTATTGTAAGCCCATTACGTTGTCCTAGGTGTTAGATTCTATAGTTCATGTTATCTTGTTGTCTTGTACGTCTTGTAACTAAAACGTGTGAGTGATCACTCCGCACCACATGAAGATTACTGTTATAGCTTGAAAGAGTTCCCTCCTTTCTCGTTAGGTGGCTAGAGTCTAGTCACACAGTGTTGTACTGTACTATTTTGAATATTGTGGACTTTCCTTGTAATTATTGCTGAATATATGTTGATTGTGAAGTTTGACACCTTGTTTATATTTGTTTGTGATGGTTTAGTCATACCTTGTGATATTGTTTACTTGTAACCCTCGTGGTTATACTTGATTTAATATTGACATTGCACAAGTTTCTTACTTTAATGGTGAAATTGAATTTCTTTTAATGTTTATTTATGAGTTTAGTGGCTAAATTATTTATCTTTATTGTTTTCAATGTCGACCATGTGTCATATTGTGATTCCTCTCCAAGGATGTAGGATACTGACTTGGTGAGTGTATATGAGGAAGTAGATACAGGGAACTTTAGGATAGGCGTATGTGAAGAATATTTATATTAGTTATGGATATAGTATTTAGATTCTTGAGATTTTCTCTTTCCCTTTCCTTATTCTTCCTTCATATCTGAGACTCGTTCTATGTGGTGTTGTGTAGGACCATGCCTAGACACCGAGGTAGAGGTCGTGGTCAAGGATGAGGTGGTGGTCGTAGGACTAACTACTAGAATACCCCCTTTCTGAGTTCTCATGAAAGTGAGCATGTGGAGCTGTAGGATTTTTGAGTTGATCAGAAAGGTGTGGTCATCACAAAAAACTCCACGCCAAAACCTCCACCTTGTAAATCTAATGACGAGACCTTGGCCCAGGATTTCTCTCGGGTCAAAATGGGAAAAGGGAAAAAGACTGAAGAATTAGGATATCCAGTTAAAGTGAAGAAACCGTCTGCTATTCGGGCTTGGCCATTTGAGTGTGGACCTAACGCACCTATTTTGTCTAAGGAGGAGAAGGAAAGCTTTCATATACAGCCTTCTGCTTCCATGAAGACAATTATGGACTCGGATGAGGACCCTGGGGAGTGTCCCCTATCCAATAATGAGTAGACTGTTAGTGGAAGGAAGAATGTAGTACTTTTCTTTCTTATTGCCTTGTTAGATTGAAACTTGTTATGTTTGTGATGTGTACTTAACACTCTTTAAGATGTGTTTGTTGTACCTATCTTGCGGCTTCCAGGAGTAAGTTGTATCCTAGGGGGGGAGGATGTAGTACGCCTCCAGTTACTACTATGTGTATCAGTTTGCTTGTGTTCAGTTGCTAGTCTTTTAGCTATTTTGGATACTATATTGTATTGTTTGTAGTTATGACACTGATGCTATGTTAGCTGTTAAACTCTGTGAATGATTCATTGGATATTGTGTTGTCTGGGAATGTTTGTATGAAGACATTATGATAAACGCATGTGAATTATGGATATATTATGTTTGAGTTTTAATGTGGTTATCATGGTGTGATTTATGTTATGATTTAATGATGCCTGTTAGTCCTAGTGAAGAATATGGTGTAGCATTCCTCACTTGTGAGTATCTTGTTGCCCTGCGATTCTTCTTCACAGTGTGTTTTTCGATATATGATAATAGGTTTAACAAGTGATGCTTTATGCAGATACAGGTACCGGGTATCAGCTACACCTACTTGTTAGGTCTGAGCATACCCTAGTCCAATAAATCATGTTGATTCGGAGATAGTGTTTGGTCCTTGTTTAACTATTTTTCTTCATTGAACGAGTATCCAATTGTCGCTTGTTGTCGTGTGTTGTTTTGTCTTGTCGTGTCAATTTTGTTTATGTTATTTGGAAATTAATTATTGTTTAATTTAGTTAAATGGCTTATTTGTTTAAATATTTGATTAAATGTTTATGAGTAAGTATTTTTTTATTAAAATAAATAAATAAAAGTAATTATTTAAAAGTGAATGTTAATCTTGTGAAAAATTAATATTTTAAAAGAGTTTATTTTCAATAGTTAAAATATCTAAAAACATGACTTGAGGGAAAATATCTTAGATATTTAAAGTTTATAACGACATGAGCAATTTTAGGAATGCATGATTACAATCAGTTAAGTTGTAACTTGAGATAATTAATTGCATTAATAAGCTTTTAAGTGTTGAAATTTCATTCATGACATTGCCAGGGAAGTATTTTCACAACAGTAGTTTTGAGGAAATTTTTGCACCACAATTCTTGTAAAAAAAATTAAAAAATTTGCGACAGTAGGTTTGGAAAGAGATTGCACAACAATTTGATTGTAGAATTAGTTTGGGAAAAGGGAATTGAGTGGATTTCTTTAGCAAGTTTTGGTGTTTAGTATGGGAAATACAAAAGCTCCAAATTTTGTTTTTGGTTCAGCTATCAAACTTAACCAGGTTTTATTCTTTTGGTTTTGCATGTTTTGAATAAAAATTCTAAGTATCATTATGTGTAAATTTTGTTTACTATATAGAAACGTCTATGCTTTCCTGTGGAAAAGAATTACTCTTCATTATACTTGCACATGCAATAGGAAATAATTAGAATAAGATTTCAAATTTTAAAGAAAGTTTTGAGACATTGATTTTATGTGCCTAGATAGTCAATTTTTGAGATAGTTGATTTATGCATGCTTAAGTAAGCTCTTTAACTGGTGAGGATTCCTGTTAGAGTATTGTCTGTTGTAACTTGTTGAAAATTCAATTTAAATGTCATCTGGAAACTCTTGATCAACCCAATTTGGAATCAGAGGGTTATCTCTCTCATCGTAGGTTCCATATTTATGATTGTCATTAACCTTTCTCTCCTAAGCTTTCGCCAGATTGGTTTTCATAGTTGAAAAATTATGGCATATTTGGCCAGTAGGAGGGGAATGATTTTTTGATAGCATATTCTTGCATATTAGTTTCCTGCTTATTTCTTGGTGGGGTTTGAAACAACTTTCTTATCTTAACTTATAACTTATCTTTCTTTTGAATTTTTGTTTTCCATATGACCAGTGCCACTTTCCATTTATAATGGAAATAGTTTAGTTCACTCAGAATTAAACTTACACAGATTTTATATTTCCTTACCTCGCAAGTTCTTCTTATTGTGGGAACAACAGATGATATAATTTCCTCGTATATCTTTGACTTTAATCCAATTACCATTGTCTCATACTATTTCATCGATCTATGTTAATCTTTACTGTTGCCATGTTTACCAAGTGTAAACTCACCCATTAGTCGCCTGTAATTTCTGACAGCCATGGTAATGAAAATTAGTAGATTAAGTTTTACATATTTATACTCTTCATATTTCATTAAGAACTTCTACACATTTGTGTTATGATCAGCGACTTATCTTGTATGGTTTGCCATTCAATTGTTACCTTTTTGGTCTCTGAATTGAATTCTTTACTCCCTTATTTTATTAGAAACATGTTACAATGACGATATTTGAATATACCCATATCCTCACCTATGTGGCACGACCTTTCACCGATGCACGCACAGCCAGACTTCTTGTAATTTCGCTCAATCCATGTGTATGTATTTTATAGGTCAGATGTATCAATATGTATTACGCCTAAATCTCTGATTTCCTTTTGGGTGCGCCTTTAAGTGCCAATAAATTAATCTTCTTGTTATTTCCAGTTAAGACTTGTTCTTGAAGGATGCGTTGGACAAAACTGATAGTTCTAAGCCTTAGTACTACTAGCCAGATGTGATTTAGGATTGTGAGAACTACATTTTATATACACCTTTGCCATGCGTACTTTGCTTCAGTTATATGCGTCAGAAGACTTCATCATTTATCTATTATGTACAGTGGTAGTTATATCGAACTTAGCGGAAGAAACTCGTAAATAGTTAGTTAGCAAATTTAATATAAGAATTTGGTCTGTGTTAATGGTATTTGAATAAGCCGCCGCCTGTCATGGGATAGTAAAATCGTATACCACTAAGAGTATTCTTTTACTGGAAAAACTTCTTTTTCTACACCCTTCTTAATCATCATTGCTTGTTAAATTCATAGTTTGAGTGTAAAGAAATGAATTACACAACTGAGTTAAGAGATTATGTTATTTGGAACTTGGTGTATAAATTTGTTCCATTATTATTATATGATACATTATTATACTTTGTTTTCCATTTTATGGAATTTAAAATCGATTAAGTCGATAGAAGGCCTTGTTTTGCATTGCATAATGATATCTCTTAATTAAATGTTGCCAGCACTGTCTTCTTGCCAATAATCTAATTTTTAGATCTATGGGTTGCCTTGAAGTTGCCATGTATTTCACCTTTTATCTTGTCTTGAGAGTTATTTTTCTTTTATATTTCCTGAACTTTAGCATGCTAATTTTGTATCTCTTTTGCATGGCGTTATGACTGCATGTTCGTGTGCAGTAGCAACATTGAGTTTGTATAATTTATTAAAATAAATCATGAGTAAGCCTTAAGTTTATAAATTCTAGTGTAGATGTATATATATTGTTATCTTAGATAACTGAACTTTTGCATGTAGTGCGAATATATATGTTTTATTTTGGAATTATTATACAAATTGAAGTGGCTATTAGTAATATAAATGCTTATATAATTTATAGATTGTGTAATTCTGGATGTATGTGGATGTCTTCTGTTGTAAGACAACATTAGCTGAATCAAAATGAATATATATATTTACATCGAAACAATAGTGGTTTGTGTTATATTTAATGAAGGTTGATCTTTGTTGTATTTTGTTATATAAGACTTTTGGTTATGACAATGGGATCATCTATTATAATTTTTATCTTTCTTTTTGAAGATTGAATGATTATATTTGGTGGGCTATGTAAATATTATAATTTAAGAATGTACACATAGTATAAAATTATGTGAATTGTAAGTTGTTAAGTTTCCTAAGGCTAGGGATCACTTGAAATGTTTTGTATATTTTATGTGGGACATGGTATTCATTTGATATCATTATTTGTGAAATTAGTTTTGCTCGTTGTAAATCATACCTATGTGGTATTTTGGAATTAAGCCTTGCACAATGTATTTGTTGCCTTTGAGATGTTTGAGTTGTTCTATGATTGGGCCAGGAAGGAAATATGTTCTACTATGGTTTTGTTTCTTTTGTGCATGAAGGTAGTTCTTGGTATTTTGATGTTGCGTCATGATTGTAGGAAGAGTGGCTTGTGATAGGGGCTGGAACCCGAAGTGATTGCTATGATAGCCTATCATGGGTTTTTCCTAATTCAGTGAAAACTTTAATAAATAAACTTGGGAATTCATTAAATAATAATGATAAACGGAATTCCTCACCTAGTGCCTTATTGCTCATTTAGATTAAGGGTAGGTCGAGAAGGCCTAGAATGGCTTAGTCATCTACCTTGTCTTCTTGAAAGGTAACTTGACTCCACATGGGATTGCTTAGGGGCCGGGAATCGATAGAGACTACCAGGGTAACTCTGGATGAGGGCCGGTAGTCTAGGAAGTTTCACCAGGATAACCTAGAACAACAATGTGATGACACTCTATCCTGAAGCATGATTGTAGTCTCTTCTGTAGAGTTATCTATTATATTGTGGTTGTCTCTAGAAGCATAAGTTGTGAATACTATGGTTTGATGTGGTCATGTCGTTATGTGTAGTCAGCCAAGTAATGTAATGTGTGTTCTTTATTTTAGTTTGATTGTCTTATGGACCTTTCATTATATCCTAGCACGGAGGGATGGACCTTCGGGTTCCACGCGGTTGGGTGGAAATCGTGTTGTACCTTCTTTTGAAACTCTTACTGATGACATTATACTTGTAGTTGGTTCTTTCTACTTCGTTGATTATGACAGTGGACGTTGAACGTGTTCGGATGTGGATATTTGTTATGAGGAGATCTATACCCTTATTGTATAATTATATCATTTTCATGAGTGTACTCATTGTAACATCATTTTGATGTATTGAGATTTATGAGAATCTCACTGGATGTAATTTGAATATAAAAATGTCTTGATTGTATGTCTTGTAAAGTGGATTATTAATGAATGTGGTTTGTACTTGCGTTTAAAACTTTAATATTATGGTATGATGTTCTTATTTTAAATGTTTAATGTAACTTCATCTTGGAATCCTTAAGACATTTTAAAAATATATATATTATGATAATTCGTTATTCTATGCTTTGTCCTTTGGATTCCCTGGCGGGGCGTTACAAAGACAACACCAGATTTAAAGGTTGGATTTGCTCAAGCAATCCAACAATCAACACAAAAAATATCACTCAAGCTTTGAATGAAATAATATTATAAGTAGCTTTTCAATCAAAAATAAAAGATGAGAATTTGATTTGGCATTTAAGATTTGGACACTTAAATTTTGGAGGTCTAAAGTTGTTAAGTAGGAAAAACATGGTAAAAGGTTTGCCATTGATAGAAAAACCAAATAGAGTATGTGAAGAGTGTATTTTGGGAAAACGACATGGAAAGTCATTCCCAATTGACAAGTCAATTAGAGCAAATGCACCATTGGAGATAGTTCACTCTGATTTTGTGTGAACCTATGCAAACACCTTCAATTGGTGGATGTGTTTACTTTTTCACATTCATTGATGACTACACAAGAATGAAATTGGTATATTTCTTAAAGCATAAGTCTAATTTTTTTGATATTTTTTGTCAATTGAAATCTTTAGTTGAGAAGCAATATAGAAATTATTTCAAAGTTTTAAAAACTCACAGAGGTGGTGAATACATCTCAAATGCATTTGTCAATTTTTGCAAGGATCATGGAATACATAAGAAATTTACTACCAAGTACAATCCACAACAAAATGGTGTGGCAAAAAGAAAGAATAGAAAAATTATGGACATGGCTAGGAGTATGTTGAAGGCCAAGAATTTATCAAGTTAGTATTGGGAAGAGGTTGTAGCATGTGCAGGCCAAGCATTTATCAAATGAGTACTGGGAAAAGGTTGTATCATGTGCAGTGTATCTGGTGAATAGATGCCCAACAAAAAGTGTCCAGAACATAATCCTAGAGGAATTATGGAGTGGAAGAAATTCTAGTTTTTCTCATATAAGAGTATTTGGATGTGTGGCACATGCACATGCCCCAGATGAATTGAGAAAGAAATTGGATAGTAACGGAGAAAAGTGCATATTTGTGGGATATAGTGAGGATATCAAAGCTTAAAAGTTGTATAATCCTATAATTAGAAAAGTGATCATCAATAGAGATGTGTGGTTCATAGAAGAAGAATCATGGGAAAGAAGTTTGGAGAAGACAACAAACATTCTAGCAAGTTTACCACAAGATGCTAGAGAAGTATTAGTTCCAGTTGTTACTCCCTTCACACCCACTCAAGCTCAACAAATTGGTCCACAAGGGACACCTTCATCAAGTAGAAGGAAAAATTCATGCATTTAGACTAGTACTCCCTCAAATGAGCATCAAACACCACCTATAATAGGCATTCTTGGTGTAGGATCTTCAAGTCCAAATTCTTCAAGATCTACTTGAAGTGATATGTCAAATTTGACATTGGAAAACTTAAAGAGACAAAGAATAGGAAGTTTAAGGAATATCTATGATCAAAATGAAGGTGAGAACAATGTTAGTCTACTTTCTATTTTTCCATTATTTTCACAAGTAGATGATCCAATTCACTTTGAAGATGCAATTAAAGATGAAAAATTCACATATGTTATGGATGAAGAAATTGATGCTATAGAAAAGAATCATACATGGGACTTAGTGAGTCTTCCTGAAGAAAACATGTGATAGGAGTCAAATGGGTTTACAAGACCAAGATGAATGTACAAGGAAATGTGTAAAGGTATAAAGCAAGACTTGTAGCAAAGGGTTATTCAAAACAACCTAGAATTGAATACAATGAAACATTTGCTCGAATAGCTCATTTGGATATAGTGAGAATGATATTGGTAATAGCAGCTCAGAACAAGTGGCTAGTATATCAAATAGATGTGGAATTTTCATTTTTGAATGGCTTCTTAGAAGAAGAAGTATATGTGGAGTATCCATTAGGATATGATATTTTATGCCATGAAGAAAAGGTCTACAAACTCAAAAAAGAACTTTATGGACTTAAGCAAGATCCAAGAGCATGGTATAGTTGACATTGCTACTAGTAGGAAAATACTTTGGCATAAACTAATACTGTTTACATACATATGTCTGTGTTATCAAAAAACAAAAAACTTCACCAACTTGTCAATGATTTTAAAGAGTTTCCAATTGAAGATATTTCCTCCTTCCCTTCTTTCTACATAATCTAATTTAAAGGAGTTGTCTGAGAGTGTATTGTTATATTCATGTCTGGCAGGAGTGGCTAAGGAAGAGGTCTCTTTGGCTGACCATTCTGACACACTGGAAGTGCTTGTGACTTTGTTGTTGCGTGCCTTTTTGAGTTATGAGCTTATGTTCCACTTTCCTTTATTTGCAAGGCATACTCTATGAATAATCTCATGGAGTAGCAATGGTCTCTTCCTTATCCCTAGTGGTTGCAAACCTTTAGATGGAATATTTTGAGGATCTTGCTCTCAACTCCTTCCCCCTCAAACCCAAATGGTGGAAACATTATGTTGATGACACCAATGTATGTTGGCACCATGGCCTTGATCAATTAAACCTTTTTCATTCCCACTTAAATAGTATAATGACATGCATCCAATTCACTATTGAGCTTGAAACAAACAACAAAATCCCTTTTCTTGATGTCCTATTCATTAAAAAATATGATGGATCCCTTGCTCGTAGTGTTTACAAAAAATTCACCCACACTAACCTTTACTTGCATGCTTCCTCCCACCACCACCCAACCCAAAATGCTAGTGTCCTAACAACACTAGCTACCCAAGCCTATCATATTTGCGACAAGGAACACATTAACTCTGAGCTCTCCCACCTCTACCAAGTATTCAAACTAAATGTCTATAGTTACATGTTCATTAAAAAATCCTTCAATCTTGCAATATTTTTACCAACCCTCAGCCCAAGCCTAAAATATTTGATGCACCTCGCAAAGCCACCCTCCCTTATGTTGAGGGAATTCCTAATAAGATTTATAAAATCCTTAATAAAAAAGCCTCCTATTTTCTTTCAAAACCATCTCAACTACTAGCAAACTTATCTCTTCTAATAAAGACTCGTGACAAACCATGCTCCACTCAGGGGTTTATAAGGTCGCGTGCTCATGTGGTACCCCATATATCGGGGAAACAGGTCACTCCATCCTTACCGGGATTAAGGAGCATAGTGTTGATATCAAGCATGATCATATCATGAAATCAACCCTTTTTTAACACTCCTACCTCACCTAACATCATATATGTGTTGAGGATACCCAAGTTTTTGTCAAGGAAGATAATTTCTTCAAAAGAAAATTCCTAGAACCCATCATCATCAAGAACCACCTCACTAATCCCAACTGAGATGAAGGATGAAATTTGAGCCTAGCTTGGCAACCCTTATTAACCTCCTCCCAAAAACATCCCTTTCCCTCGTAATCCTTCTCTCCTACCCTACCCTCCTCCCCTTTCTCTCTAGCCTTCTAGCCACCACCTATCTTACCCTCTCACCTTTCCCTACCTTCTCTTTCTCTTCCTCTGATCTCCTCTCATCCTCACCCCTTCCTTGTTACCCTCTCCCCACTTTTTTTCTCTTTGTCTCTTCTTTAATACTTTTCATGGTTCTGCTTTCTCTACTTATCTTTCCAATTTGGAGGTTTTCCCTCTCTCTTGTTTTGTTTGTCCTCATTTCTCTCTTTCTCCCATATTTTTTAAGTTCTTTCCCTCTCGCTTTCTTTTATTTTTAACTTTCATTTTATTTCCTTTCCTTTTATTCCGATTCATCTATTTTTAACCTTCTTTTCTCATTTTATTAAGTTCGTCTTTTTTCTTTTATTTTTTCTTTCTCTTTATTTATTTTCATTTTATTAAGTTCTTCTATTTTTCTTCTTTTTTGACCTTCCTCATTTTCCTTTTTTGTTTCACTTTGTGGTATCTAAGCCTATATCAATTTGTTGTTTAATTTTTTGTATTATTCTTTCCATTAACTATTTTATTTGTAATCTATTTTTTTAATATTTTATGGTATAATTTGACTATAGTATGTCTTCCTTTTCATTAGTAAGTTTTTTTTTTGTTTTGTATATTTTTATTTATTTATATTAATATATATGGGTTCTCCTAAATTTATAGAATATATAATATATTGGTATATAAGATAACTTATAATATATAGATATATAAGATAAGCTATATTATTTTAGGTCTTTATTATATATGACCTCGCAGCTTAGAGAAAACTTGACCACCACAAACACTACTACAAAACAAAATCAATCACCCAAATTTGTTTTCAACTACCATAATCACTCAAACTATTAGAAATATGATGCTAGTCCCTACATACATAACAAAAAATAAATTTTCTATTGTAAAAATCACCAAAAATTAAAAAACTCCAACAAAAAACTAGAATGCACTATAAATGGATTAACATCACCAAATTTCTATGTACCATTACCAAATTTACATGTAGAATGACACTAGATGATGGAATATGAATGTAAATTCATGTGGATCTATATATCTATAGAGTTGTATGGATTCTTGTAGATGATTTCTAGGACTCCCAAAAAAATCCATATTTTTGAGACTTTAGTTTCAATATTTGGGTAGGAAATGTTAGGCTTTTTGGACACTCTAAACACAATGGTGATGTTCATATTTCTCCAAGATGCACTATTTGAATGATTAAGGTTCAATCTCTCAAAATTTTGATAGGAAAATATAAATTTGATTATCTTATTCCACGTTGGAGTTGATTCTTGAACACCATATCTCCTAGAAATCACCTACAACCAAGATAAATATGACAATAGAGAGAAAAATAAATTGATTTTTCTGAAATCCCTAAGAATTCTATTAATTAAATAATGAATGAATTCCCGATATTATTTGAAGATCTAGTAATATTCCTTCTTGTTCCAAATTTAATAATACCATTAACCAATCCACCAACAATAACAAATAAATTACAATATATAATAAATTACCCTTGATAAAAGATAAATAAAACCTAAATGAAACCCTAAGGAAGGATTAATTTAAATCATGAAATCTTTCCTAATCCTATGAATTAAGAAAAAATAACATGACCTAACTAAGGTTAAGAATGTTGATGAACAAAGGGACCTAATAATAATTAATCAAGTAATTACCTTTTAACTCTAACACTTATGTTGGTTCATTGTTATCAAATAATTTGTTGTTATGGGATAAAATAATGCATCATGTGAATTTTCACCACAAAATTCACAACCTAATTATGTTCTCTTTCTCTACTTATATCTTTATTTGTATATTCACCTCACTTACTAAAACAATCAAAAGTTATTTTATAGCTTCTCCCTCTACCTTGGACACCTTCATAACTCTTATTATGGTAGTTGCATCAACCATAACCCTAACAATAATTATTGTTGCATCTATTAGAAACATAATATATTTTGTTGGAAGGTGTGTTCCCTTGGTCTCCTTATGTTGTGTAGTGCAATGCTCGGGTTCATGACATGGATTAACTGCCTCTTGTGGATTCATTAACTCTGGAAATTATATTAGGCATTAATAGGTTTCTCTTTTGGTGCAATGGCAACCATCTTTACAACAATTGGTATCAAAGCTTGGGTCATGGGTTAAAACCCCTTGCATGTGCTAGGGGTGGATTATTGCAAGGTGTGTTCCCTTGGTCTCCTTGTGTTGTGTAGTGCAGCGTTTAGGTTCGCTATGTAGTGCCCTTCCGTCTGTGATGTCCTTGTGTTGCCTCTGACTCGATTGTAAAGTTAGTGTTGTTTGGCATGATTTGAATTGATTCAATTTATTCGGTTTGTGTTTTGAGGTATTAAATAAAATAAAAGTTATAATACTTTTGTGTTTTGTCAAATAAAATATTATTAATGTTTAAAATGAATTAAATAAATCAAACTTGAATATTATAAATTAAATAAATAAATAAATGATTTTGGAAGTAATGAATAATAGTACAATAAACAAAATTATATGACTCCCTTATTATTATTTTGGAAGGATAAAATACTTCATATGCAATAAAAATAAGATTTTTATTATTATTTCTGTGTGAAATAAATAATAAACATGCAAAGAAATATTATGGGGAATGTGAAAAAACATTCAGTTTGGAATTGAAGGGGCACCTTCAGTAGTATATTTGTATCTCTGGCTTGAGGGTCGAAAAAAGAGAACATGTTTTCCAATTTTGCACAATGGAAGAGAGGGAAAAAGCTATCAGGTGTGCAACTGTGGAACTTCACGACAAGATTCAGGATTTGAGGAAAAGAAACCAAGGTATGTTATTCGATTACCATTTGTGGTAGTAACATAATTTTGTATTCTTAATTGTCTCTGCATGTAATTCTGCGGACGTTTAGTTTCTGAGTTTCCTCCTTTCACCTTGCCTGAGAATCTATCCTTTTTACTATAACTAGACTATCATAATTGAGTATTTTCTTAAATGTAACCTCTAATTGGGACGCCTCCCTTACTCCAAATCTGTCATCCCAAGGCCTCTGTACTTGTTCCTCTATCCTTCTTGCTTTGACCTATGTCTATAACCCTCTCCAAAGCTTCTTTTTCAGCACAGGCGCCAGATGCTAGCAAAGGTTCTGGAATTTGGCTTTATACATGTAAATTTCCTCTTGTTGTTTATATACTTGTCGAATGTCCTTACCGTTTCCAAAGTTCCCATCTCTGCATAGGCAAGGAAGATGCTCGCAAGGGTTGTGGAGTCTTGTTTCACACTCGCCAGTTGCATTTACTCGTAGGTTTTGAAGGTTCTTTTTTAAACAAATCTGTGATGTGCATATCTTGCAATCATTGAATTCCAGCAATCCCTTTTCCTGTGGCATTTTTTTGTCAATCAATTCGTAAGCCCTGCTTTGCATACATGTCTTCCAATGCATTTTTTTTAACCACAACATTTGACAAATTCCTCCGTTCTTATGCTCCGATGGATGTTTATGGCCGTTCTGAATCTCCCATTTTGGCGCAGGCACTAAGGATGTTGGTTAAGGTTGCGGTATTGCCTTTACATCTGTTGTTGTAGTTGCTTGAAATTTTCTTAAGCCTTGAACAATTATTTTTGTGTGTCCCCCGCAATCATTGCTTTCCTTGAGATCACATCTCTTAAGAGGAATATTTTTAGATTAACACTGTATGCATTACCCCTGCTTCGTGTTCCAAACTTCAATCTTGAGCGCATCTCTGGTAACTCGCCAGCAAACAGAAAGGTTGAACATTAATTCTTCTTCTCTTAAGTCATGTATTTGCACCTCACCTTTATCCTTCCCTTCTGTTGTGTGGATAGTGAGTGAAATTTGATAATAATGCAAGTAGATGGTGATATTTCCAAATTCTAGTATTCACCTTCTCATATGCTTGGCAACCTGTCACTGTTACGGCAGTTAGAGTTGAGGCATTATACAAAATTAAATAGCCTCCCTGAAACCTTTGACAGCTACAAATTTTAGATTTACAAGGATGTAGTAAATTAAATAATTTATCTCATTTCTTTGGCAGCCTATCTCATCTCCGCACTTGATCATAATAGGAATTCTTAAACACTTATATATAACCTCCCTGATACCTTTGCAAACTTATTTAACTTCTAACCTCATTCTCTTCAGGTGAATTTGATTCCTTAGGTAAACTGATGTTCTTTCGGATTGTGTTTTGAAACATAGGAAATCAGACTAAATATTGTTTCTCTAATTTTTCAGCTACGCCTATCTTTATTCTTATTTAAGCCTAAACTTGTGCATAGGTTTGTCTTCCATCTCTACCAATTCTTTGGAGTTTCTGTTCCTATTAAAGAATATTTGCAGAAATAGATTATGGCAGTAGGAATAGATTTATATAGTTGGAATATATATGATAATTGTTTCATTGACATATAAATATATATGTGTTCTCCCTGCGTATTTAAAAACAACATTTCCTCCCTAATTAATATATATATATATATATATGTTTGTATATATATATACGTTGTTGTTAACTTATTAATTGGAGTAATGAAATTTGTTTTCTGATCTTATTATATGTATTTATGTATATATAAGTATATCACAAGAGTAAACAAATGAAAGATATAAATATGTATACTCATGTATTTGTATGTTATTTTCATCATTGCAATAATTAGCAATTGGAAATGTAATTGGGATTGTTATAATAATTAAAAGTGAATTAATTGCATTTAGATATTTGAAAGGGTTGTTTAAATGGAAGTAATGTTTGATATGTGAGGTATCTATGTTGTAAGGCAAATTGCATGAATAGATAAGTTTATGATAATATTCCTTTATCTAAAATAAACTTTTGTTTTATTATCCTTTATAAGGACATATTTTAAGCATAGAATTAATTAAGAAAGAATTGTTTCACTTATTTATTTGATTTAGAATTTAAATGAAGGTTAGCCTTACTAATTTATATTATTTAGAGTTCAAATGGTTTATTTTATTCTATTTTAGACAAGTAGATTTAGTTATGAGTTGATTTTATTGTGTTAGGTAGTTGGAGGACTCTTTCTTCAATTAGATCATTTCCTTTATTGTTGAAATTCTTTAAGTCATTTAACGGATGTAAGTCATTCTTACGTGTCAATTGTTGTATATAGTGGGTTAGGTTATTGTGTTCTCACTTTGTTTTAAAATTGATTAAATAAGGAGGTTAAGGTTACCTTGGTAAATCTTAACGTGAATTATTTTGGTTTAAATGTCACTTTGGTAGTTCTTGGAATCATGGTGTCCCGTGGCTTTAGGTGAAATATGTGGAAGTTGCATGTTCATAGAATTAGAGGTTGAATGTTTTATGCATATAGCTTTAGGGGAATGGAGTCACAATTGTGATAAATGTGTAGTGAGATAGATATTAAAATATGTCTCTTCGTTTTCCTTAAATTGACTTAAATGATGTCTCCATAATTGAAGAGATAGCATATAAAGGAAGCCTTAAATGCTAGTTTAATGTTATCACTTTTGTAGGTTAGAAGAAAGAAAATGATTAAATGGATTAGATGATTAATTGAGTAATATTAAGGAAGTTCTTGAATTATATCGCCGTAAAGTTATTGACTTGTTTTATATAAAGGAATTAAGTAATCTTGACAAAAAAGAGAGTGATAGAATTAGGAATGGAGATTGTTGTTATTTAAGAGTAACAGTATAATGTGGAAATTGGAAAATATTTGTTTAAATTTGTGTTTGGAAGAGTACACTTGTGATTAGTGTCTTATCTTCACTTCGCAATATTGTGATATCCTTAAATGTTGGAAATGATTGATCTTTAAAATAATGTTCTTTTTAGATTGTTTGAAGTTACTTCTTATTGAATGAATGGTTATATTGTATTTGAATAAGTGGTTTTATGGATTGTTTTGATAGATCCTTTCGATGTGAATTTTCATGAGTTGATTTTGAGTTGGAGATTTTCTCTCATTTAATTTATGTTGCTATTCATTGGGAACCCATATGTTTTCTTTTTTTCTTTACCCTAAGTGGTAAATCGGTTCATGTTATCATTGTCATGATTGATGGTTCTGCTTGAGTTGTTAAAGAGTCAAATTGAAAAGTTCTTTGAGTTATGGGTATTCCTAGAGGAGAAAATAGAGGTTTTCCTTGGATTTCCGAGTTAGTTCGTATCGAAGTTGTTGATGTTGTTTGAATGGAGTTGTTGATCTTATTTTGATGTATTCACTCATTATATTTGAATTGGAAATAGTTCTTGTGGCCTTGCATTTATTGTTGTCAGTTCTTTGACGGGGAAACCCTAGTGTAAACTTTATGAGAATCTTCTAGAGGCTTATTTTTATTGTTGGTCAATGTTCCTCCTTTTATGTGCCTTGAAGTGGCAAGTGTTTTGATATCAGGTTTTTGAAAGGGTTGTACGAGAAATTGTTGAAACTCTGATTTTGTACTTGTTAGCGAGATGGGTAATTCCTCACATGCTTTTATGTTGTGATTCTTTGTTCAAGTTATGATGGTACAACCCTTGGTTTTTATGTTGCTGGGTCTCTAGGGAGAGTGGCTCCTCATGGGGGTCAGTGCCCCGTTTAAGGGGAAGGGCACAGGATAACCCACGAGTGAGTTAGTAATCAAGTGAAAACCTAATAATTAACTTAGGAGGGTTGGGTAGTAATATCATTATAAGATTTTAAAAATGGATGCCTCGTCTTCATTAGTGCTTTCACAGACTAATGGAAGGCTGAGAAGGCCGTGGTTGGCAAGGTCGTGACCTTGTCTTCACAAGAGGTTTACGGCTCCACATGAGTCACCCTATGGACCGGCGCCTCCAGTTGGGAGGAAGGGTACAGGACAGCCATAGATGGGACCAGCGCCTCCAGTTGGGAGGAAGAGCACAAGACAGCCCATGTAGGACTATGCGATGACACTCTCCCCTAGTTTCCCATGTGTTTTACTTTATTGTGTTCCTCTAGAAGTAGGTTGTGGGAGTTGGTTTAGATTGTTGATATATGGATTTATATTGATTTGTGATTATTGCCTTGATATATCTTTGGTGTACTTTGTGGTCTTGTATGATCTCATTGATATTTGATTTATGACCTTGTACTCTTATGGTACTGTGTTATGATGTTATTGTGTTGTTTAATTGCAATGTGGAATTGTATTATGTTATTAATTCAGTTTGTTTTGGAAGTGTTTCATGATCTGTATTTGGTTATTTGGTTCTAGTTATTGTTTTGTTTAATGTGATGAGACTTATGACTTTATGTTATTATGTTGACGCATGGATGTTGTTGATTTTCTCATTGTAATCCTTGAGTTTTATGATACTTTTGTATGGCATTGAGTCTTGTGGTTCCCTATTTGGATGTTCTTGGTTGAGGTCTCTTTCTTGTTAGCTCCTAGCACAGGGGGTGGGTCTTTGGACTCACATGGTCGGGTGGAACGTGCTAAGCACCCCATTGGGTCCCTAGTCGAGGATCGAGAGGTGTGGATTGGTGCTGTTGCAGCGACTCTAGAGTTGTATTTGTCTTGGAGCCAGTTATGATACTTTGTATTCATCTATTTATTTGTATCATGGTATCTTGTGTATTTTTTCCATTTATGTTTGGAAACACTTTTGTATCATTGTACCTCTAGAACATTGTACTGTAATGTAATGTTAAACTCGATGTGGTTATTGGCCATGGCAGTTGTTATTCATTATGTTGAGTTAATTATGTATATGTTGTACTTACATAGATGGTTTCTTATCAATGCTTTATCATCTATGTGTTATATTTGTTAATGTTTATTTTGTTATGGATTATATCTTTGGTTTTTATTCCTTATTGTCGTTGTGTGGATCTAAGTCTCGTAATGACTCCTCATGTACCCCAAGGGATGTATATGTTAGTGAATCTACTTAAATAAAATTTATGTTATGACTTAATGTGTATTACATGTATATTATGTTATCTTTAAAATAAAAATAAAAAAATTTGCAGTGATTATTGTTTATTTGTCCTTTGGGGTTCACAGCGGGGCGTTACACGCTACATGGCTTAATCACCTCACGTGGATTCATTAACTCTAGCAGTTGTATTTGGAATTTAGAGGTCGATCTTTTGGTGCAATGAAAAACTATATTTACAACATATCTATATTTAGGACATGGAATGGTTCAAATTGTTGATTTCTCATTGATTTATTCTCAATAATATTTCTTGGTAGTTATATGTCAAATATCCAATTCATGTAGTCTTGGTGATCCATGTTCCTTTGCCATGCCTTTATTAATATAGTATTTTTCTCTATTGATTATTATGACTAATTGTTCCTCATATTCTTCAAATAACATAGAGAAATAAATAGTGAGATTTTTATCCCATGTTTTTTTATATAGTATAATAGTAACTTACTAATCTTTTGATGTATTTCTAAGACTCTATCCTCACTATAACATCTTTATTTCTACCTTTTATCATTCCAAATCCATTTCATTTGTTCATTATATACTATATTAGTTAGACAAACTTTTTATCCTTCTTGGTGAGGGTGAAGTCTCTTACCTCTCATCTCTTACTAGAATCTCCTATTCTATTTTTAATTTCTTCAATTCTAAATTTAATGTCTCCACTTCTCAATTTCACAAAATTCATTCCTCCAAATTTGAGCTTCTATTTTTTGTTCTAGTTCCATTACTTCATTATAGGTAGTAAATTATTTTCCATATACTATAGCTTAATAATTTCAAACTATATGTAATCCATTCTATTCTTTATTTCTATGATAGTTAAATTTAGGTATGTGCAGGATCATCATGGAAAAAATAGGCCCTTAAATGGCGAAAAATTCAGAAAAATCAGAGTTAGGCAACTTTACATAAAAATTTCAATAAGTTATCTATATTATTTTAAAAATATGTAAGAATAGAATCTTTAGAAAATTGAATGTAGTTTCTTAACTACTAGGTTTATTTTTTTTAAAAACTATTTGTTGAAAATTTGAAATTTCAATGCAGTAGTACTTAAATTTTAGGGAAAAAATAAGAAGTAGGTGTCTGTCTGACCACCCTAACCACAATAAAATGATAATATTTTTTTATAATATTTTAGATATAAGTAGAGTGTGAGCCAAGGTCCCTAAGTGGGATGACATTTTTTGTAATTTTTTTTTTTTTGCAAGTAAATAATTAATTATGAATTTTTTTATTACAACTTTTAAAAAAATATGTAACTCGTGAGTGTTTGACTACCTTAATATGGTCAAACTTCATGAAATTCAATTTTTTTTTAATACTATTATATGTGAAGCATACAATGTGACACATGTTTCAGATTAAAAATGTGACATTGTTTAAAAGTTACATGTTTTTCAATCAACCTATCAATCAGACTTTAGTCAGACCAAATAGAAAATAAATAATAATTATTTATTAAATTCAAAGTAAAGCATAATTTATATTGGTGGAAAGCAGAATCTCCTTTAAAAACCCTTTTTGTTTCATCAATTTTGGGTAAAAAAAAAGTCGCTAGCCACATACCCTACGCATACCCATCATATTGCCACTTTTTGGTCCATCATGATCCTGCACATACCCGATTCATTTAATCTATAAACCACTTTTAAATCATTATTCATATTATTTCACCAAAATTTATTCTCTTGCATAATCAATCTCATCTTACTAAAACTCTCATTAGAGGAATCAAGGGAATATTTTTTTTAAAATAGATTAACTTCTCTTATCCATATCTTATTATGTTTAGAGAATATTTTAACTTACTATTGTATAACTTCATATCTTAATGTCTATATAAATTCATATAATTAATTCTAGTCCTTATCTATATAAACTATATTCTAATGATATTCCAAGACAAATAGACTATCATTTGAATCCTTGGTGTATTTTCCAAACATAGGGAGTGTATTCCCTTTTTTAACCATCCTTGTAGGGTTTGAGTGTGTATTTGATTTATTTATTTTTAATTTCTAGGGATTATCCTTTCACCTAATGGTGATTAGTTTATTGGATCTCTTTATCTTGTCCTTAAGTATCTTATACCTCATTTTACTTTCTTGTTTTGTTAATCTTTCTCTTCTCCCTTCATTTCTATCTAATTGAATTTAAAAGTATTCAATGCCTAGTATTTCCTCCAAATTTTGTGCACACTCTCTTAATATTTTCCCTCTTTCTATCCTAAGCAAAGATTCGATACTTATTTCTTATTTTTAAACTCTTCCTTTTTTATTTTGCATGGGGGGTGACTCTGAGTCAATTTCACATGTATCCTTTTATATTTTGTTATATCTATTTTGATAATTTATCATTCATTAAAGATATTATTAATTAATATGAGATTCTCTCATCCTTCTTCAATTTACTCAATTGTATCTATGACTAGCTTCTTTAACCTTTCCCTTATACATCTTCATCAATATTATTTTTTGTTTTTTTCTTCCATACTAACCTTTTCATCATTTATTTTATTGAATGTATATACTTAATAATTTATCTAAGTAGTATTTACTTAAATCTAGAGGTTTAGTTTTTGAAACTAGATTTAGAAAACCCTCAAATACGTCATTAATTATTATCCTTAGGTTAGAAAAAAAAATAGTTTCGTATATTCTTTTTTATTTAAATTTTATAATGGGAGAGCACCCTTATTTCTATCCTCTAGTTGAGAAATATTCTTATTACACAATTTCCTAATTGAATCTTTAAATTCATCACACTTATTTATTTCAGTAGGCACGTCAAATTGACATAATACATTCAACTAGGTCATATTCATCCATTTGGAAAATAAATCAAGTTTATTTATCAATCTCCTAAACTCATCGGCTTAAATCAAATAAATCAAACTTATCATCAACCTTTTTAATCAAATAAATCAAACATCCATCATAATGCATATTCCATCCTTCTTGATTTAAATAAATCAAATATCTAAGCCAAAGAGGTCAAACTCATCCTAATCATCATCCTAGCTAATTAATCCTGATTTAATGCTAATCTCACCCACTTGCATTCTCTAGATTTAGCCACTTGCACATATAAATCAATTTATTGATTTATTAAATCCAAGATTTTCCATCAACATGGCATTTATGGGGAATATTCCCTCAATTTTGAATTCAAAGGCAAGTTGATTTGTCCCTCCAACATTGCATTTATTGCTCATTTTCTTGTCCCCCACTCAGCATTTACTCTCAAATTTGAATTCAAATTTTCCCTCTCATGGCCACTCTTCCCAAATATTGCACAACCATTGGCCTATCACCACTTGACAAGTGTACTCTTCTCATTGGAGGATCTTTAGTCCCACATTCACCATCTTGGCCAATCTCTCATCAAGAAAATCTATAAAAGAAGGCCTTCATTCTGATTCATGGATACACAATTTTTATGCAAGGTTACTCTCTTGGTTTGAGAAATAATCTTGTTCTTCACCTCCATTGCACTTACATCATCTTGAGCTTTGATCAAGGATTGGGAAAGGGTCACCAGCACATGTGACACCAATCCACTATGGAATAGGTAACTTGTGGTTTCTTTCACAATGCTTGTAGTTTTCTTTTATCCTTTGTTGCATTTTTTAAGCATTTGCAAGGTATTTCATAGAGGCATTTTGATAGATTTGTGAAATACTAACCCCTATATGAAGTTTAGTGTTTGCAGATTTTAATGGATGCTACAATTTCATTTACTAATTGAGTTAAATTTGTTTTCTACTCTTTTTGTATGAATAGTTCGTTTCATAGCTATTCCAATATCATTTGATGGCATAGCAACTATCTATCCCTATATTGGTAAAATCATATTATCTTTGGAAAAACCTTCATACCACACTTTATAGAGGCTTCTCTAGTCTTCTAAATCCTTCTAGATTATCTTTCCCATCTTTCCTAATATTTTTCAACTTTGATTCTTCTTTCACATGCATTTTATAAGCCATATTAATTCCTTCTAAAATTGTCTCAACATTTACTCTCTCCTTTTTACTAGGTTTATTTTTGGGATATTATTAATCATTTAATCCATCCTCAATGTATTAGTTCAAACTAAATTTAGTAGCCACATTTTTTATGATCACCCCTATTCCATTTATCACCCCTAAGTGTCTGACCCCTCTCATAAGGTAAGACCTAGAGTGGTTACCACATATCTTAATTGCTAATAAAATTATCATTAATACGCATTTCCTTCATGGTATTTCTTATTGAAATGTATTCCTTACTTCTATTATTACTTCCTACAAACCATAAATTTGGGTTACAACAATGGAAAAAAATATTGATGATTAAATATAGGCCTAAGGTTTATATTATTTATGTTAGAAAAGTTAACATGCTAGTAAAATAGGAATAAATTATAAATAGTATAGTAGATAATATATACATATCATGAGAATTCCAATAATTTTACATAATTATAGACACCATAAGATTAATCTAATTATATATCTATATCATTTCTCCTTGTAAATTATATATTCTTTAATGCAAGAATATATATTTACATTGCATATTCTTTGGTATCTTCTCTTATTTATACTTTTCTTTTCCTCCTTTTTCCTTCCTTTATTTTTCTTTCCCTTCTTATATTATCTATCTACTATCATTACGTGTTTCATATACACAAGTGAGTTCATAGAGATACATGTCCCTCTTCCTTGAGTTATCTCTTAAGATCTGTTTTAGAAAGTACATGTTTTTTATTACCACACTTATCTTTCAATGAATATGGATTCATTATGTTTGTTTTTTTTAATATTCTAACACCATCCCTCTTTGTATGGGATCATTATCCTCATAACTCTAGTTCCACCATCTCTTGCTCATCCCATTTTCTACAAATCACATATAAACCATTTTCAATCTTCTACGAGATTCTACAAAATATAACCTCAATGCCACATCCCTTTTCTTCACTTTTCATACTTTTCATTAATTTAATAAGTGCACTTTATTTAATTAGTAAGTATGCCAATTTTCTTTCTATAGAGAGGTGAAGTATCCATAGTATTGTCTTCTTTTTCTAAAATTTCTTGTATTTTCTTTAATTTTCTAACTCAATTTTCAAATTCTCTACTTATTTTATGTTATTTTTCTAGTTCTATCTTTGTTTCTCAATAAGTGGCTCTTTGAATTTTCTTTCACACTCCTTTAAATATTCGATCAAATTCACTTTTGGTTTCTCCTTTCCCTTGTACCATTTCTCTCATTTTACTAGCACTATCTAATAGGACTTTGAGAGTTTGGAAGTTGTTTAATAATTCTTATTTTAACCCTACCCATTCTTTATTGTGTGAGGGACACTCTTTCATCCACCACTTGAGTGCTTCTTCCATTAAGGTTTTGACAAATTCATAAAGCTTAGTCTAGTTATCTCTTATTCCACTCTATCTCTAGTTAGAGTTAAGGATACATTTATTCAATTGTATCCTTTATATCCTTGCCAAAGATGGGTGTTTTAATATGATTTTTTCGATTGGTGGAAGAATAGGTTCCTATAATTTATCACTATTTGCTAACTACCTTCCTTGTTATCCCTTGATTCCTCAGGCCATTTTTCTTTGAATTATTGCTAATCTTTCCACACTTCACAACATGTTGTTGTTTCACTAATTTCCTTATATTTTTGGTATATCTAGAGGTAATTCAATGTCAAATAAATCTTGTCCAAAAAAAAAATCATAAATTATCTTCTCCTCACTTCTCCCTCTTACTACAACAGCAACAAAGAGTGGAATGCAATACTATGAACATGATAATGAAAACTACTAAAGAGTCAAAATACAAAAACAATTAAAAAAAAAAAAAAACTAAGATATATTTGGAAAAAACTAAAACTATAAAATAGTTGTTAAAAAAATACAATGAAATTCTTAAGTAATTAAACAAATCATATTAATAAAATGAAATATTTCTTAAATTCAATATAAATATAAAATATATTTGTATTTGATTTTGTATTTTTATATATCATTTTAAAAATAAACATTTTTTATGATTTGATGTATTATTATTATGAAAAATAAATAATTATTTAAAAAATATTTTATAATTTAGTGTAATAAAATATATAATTATTTACTATTTTATTTAGCAAATTAAAACTTTTACTTATCATTACACAGATATGTTTTAATTTTTTAAATTTTATTATCAGATAAATGATTACAACTACTTTAACATAAATTGAGTCTTTTTAATTTTCTTAATTAGCCGATAGGCTATTGTATGTGGGAAAAGCCCACCGGCATTTCCCCCAGTCTGACGTCGGCGGGGAGATGGGGTTTTCCAAGATTCGGTGACTTTGACATCTTTTTTGGTTCTAGTTCCCAATGATTTCAGAATGTTACCCATGAGAGCATTGTTGTAGATGCCTAGATTTTCGAGTGATGATATGTTCCTGAGTGAACAAGAAATGGGTCCCTCGTATTTCTATCGGACTAGTGATTTACACGGCATGATGGAGGTGACAGAAAATTGGTGACCAATTTATGGCATGAACCACCCAGTAAGGTAGACTAGGATTTATTTCGAATAGGCCACCGTTTGCCACCGTTTGTCGTCCCCACTACACAACGAACTACCAGCATTAAATATTGCATCCTCATCCCTGTCTCCATTAGGTATGGCTCCCAGTGCAGCTGCGCCATTTAATAGGCCACCAAATAGCAAGGCTACAGAAAAGAATCCCCAATGCACAACCCTAATCGCTATGCACAACATCCTCAAGGGTTTTCAACAGTTCCAAGAGAGGATGAGGCACGGCGACAGCTCTGGCTCACGTTCTCTGGTATGGTAACAGTGCAGCTGCACCGTTTAATAGGCCACCAAATAGCAAGGCTACAGAAAAGAATCCCCAACGCACAACCCTAATCGCTATGCACAACATCCTCAAGGGTTTTCAATGGTTCCAAGAGAGGATGAGGTGCGGCGATAGCTCTGGCTCATGTTCTCTGGTATGGTAAAAGTCATGGTCTGGTATTTCCTCATATGTTTGTTGCATCGAGCTGCTTAGTATTGATCGTTCCAACATTTGAATCTCTTTGCAGAGGTGATTTCATGTAACGCCCCGTCGTGTGAACTCCAAAGGACTATTAAACAATAATCACAGCACAATTTTTTTTTTTAAATTAACTAAACATAACATACATGCAAAACACATTAAGTCATGACATGAATTTCATTTAAATAGATTCATAACACATACATCCCTTGGGGTACACGAGGAGTCATTATGAGACTGAGATCCACACAACGATAATAAAGAATAAAAGCCAAAGATATAATTCATAACAAATTAAACATTAACAAATGTAACACACACATGATAATCATTGATAAGAAACCATCTGAGTACATAAATACAACACATTGAATAACAACTGCCAATAGCCACATAAGATTAATACAATGTTCAAGATGTACAATGATACGAAAGTGGTTCCAAACATAAATGGAAACCTTACACAGGATACCATGATACAAAATAGATGAATACAAAGCATCATAATTGGCTCCAAAACAAGTACAACTCTGGAGTCGCTGCAACCGCACCAATCCGCACCTCTCAATCCTCGACTGGGGACCCAATGGGGTGCTTAGCACGTTCCACCCGACCATGTGAGTCCGAAGACCCACTCCCCGTGCTAGGAGCTAACAAGAAAGAGTCCTCAACCAAGGACATCCAAACACGGAACCACAGGACTCAACGACATACAAAAGTATCATAAAACTCAAGGATTACAAGAGTCAATAAAATAATAACTTAAAGTCACAAATCCCAACACATAAATCAAAGCAATGACCAATAAACAAGTAACCAAAGAATGATCAAGAAACACTTCCAAATCAAACTAAAGTAATACACATAATACAATTCAAATTACAATTAAACAATATAATAACATCATATCATAGTATCATAAGATATAAGATTGTAAATCAAATATAAATGAGATCATACGAGACCACAAAACATACTAAAGATGGATTAAAACAATAATCATAAATCAATTTAAATCAATTCAAACAACAATCTAAACCAACTCCCATAACCTACTTCTAGAGGAACACAATAAAGTAAAACACATGGGCAACTAGGGGAGAGTGTCATCGCATAGCCTACATGGGTTTTCCTGGCCCTTCCTCCTACTTGAGGCGCCGGCACCATAGGGTAGCTCATGCAGAGCCGATAACCCCTCATGAGGACGAGGTTATGACCTTGCCAACCACGGCCTTCTCAACCTTCCATTAGTCTGCGGAAGCACTAATGAAGATGAGGCATCCATTTTTTTTAAATCTTATTATGATATTACTACCCAACCCTCCTAAGTTAATTATTAGGTTTTCACTTGATTACTAACTCACTCGTGGGTTCTCCTATGCTCTTCCCCTTACACGGGGCGCCGGCCCCCACGAGGAGCCACTCTCCCTAGAGACCCAACAATAACAAACCAAAACCAAGAAACCAAGAAACCAAGGGTTGTACCATCAAAATAAGAATATAAGATCTCAACTGAGAAGCATGCGAGGCATTACCCATCTCGCTATAAATACAATATCCAAGTCTCAAAAAATCTCGTACAACCCTTTTAAAATCATGAAACCAAAACACTTGCCAAATCAAGGCACATAAAGAGAGAGAACATCAATTATCAATCATCTCAAGCCTCTGGAAGCCAAAAGAATGAAAACCCACAAACAAGGGTAAAATGAAGCAACATGAGTATTTCTCCAACACAAGGATAAAATTTCCTCAAATATGAGAGTAGCTCAGAAAAGCCATACAAAGGTAAGATTCATCAAGACCCATCCACAAATCAACAATGGTGTCACCTCAAATAGGGAAATGCAAAAGAAAATCAACCTTGAATTCAACAAAATCACTTAATAAAACCAAAAGCCACCAATTAGGTATTCCACGGGAGACCTCAATTTTCTCCTTGCAAGATACCTATATAGTTGGTAAACAAATGACCTTTGATAAAATCAACAAACATGACAACAATATAATTTAATGTTTCACCAAAATAATAAAAGTGGGAAGACCGCATTCCATAAGAAGCATAAACTTATCACAACCAAGCATCGCATAAGTATCCAATCAATTCTATCACGAAATCAATTAATAAGACCCCCCACAACTCCAAACAAACCAAGAATTAACCACGCAGGGTTAAACCAATAATAATACACTTAAATTAAAGAGGATTCCCAACTCACGCAAACTCAAGAAAATTCACAATGAAAGGGTCCATCAAATCACTCATAAATCGACACAAACCCAATGGAATAAAATCATTTTTGAAAACCAAGCAAACATAAAGGAGGACACATCCAATTGGAAACATCAAATTAACCCTTAAACATACATATACATTCAATGCTAATTCACTAAAGAACATCAACTTCAAATACAATTTATCCATTTGCTTAACAAGATATAGTTCATACAACCAAAGAAGTTCCAATACATACTTCCTCCATAATCCAACAATTGTAAGTCACCATATATGTTTTACTAAGGACTAAGAGAAATAGATCCCATTTCATGTTTTCTACAACACAATTATTCAAAATATTGACTTAATAGAAATGAACTTCCATGCCACAAGATTAGAATACGACGATGTTATTATTTGGAACAAACTTTAAACTAATGGCACTAACTTAACTTGATAAAATATCACCTATAACGTTATTACCTAGCACACTCACCCTACCCCACAATTATCACAAATATCTACATAAAGATCAATTAACACTTCTACCCTTATACAACCACAACCTTGATCCCCCCCACTTATATCATTAAAATTAAACTCATTTATTCCATCCTAAAAGAGGTATCATTCCTAACTAAAATACACCATAACATAAAGATAAGTGTACCTAAGATAAAACTTCATATAATGAAAAGGAGAGAGACTCATTGATCTACCTATATCCACATTCCTACATCTGAAAGGACATATAACTTTATTTCCTTATTACCTAGTTTTAGCCCCACATTTATATTGATTTATTAAGATCAGAACCTTTTATCAATGAATGATAGATAAGTAGATTTTCCTCAAAAATAATATTATCTAATAATTAAATATAGACAACTTTTTCTTTCAACTTAGACCAATTTATTCGCTTAATAACTAATTCTCCTTCAAAGTAAATGACTTAAAAACTAACATTACATAAATACACAAGCATGTGAAAAATACAACTTAAAAATCAAATGCATCTGCTGCGATAGATTGACAAAGGAATTAGAGAGATTAAAACTTCCTATTATGTTTTCAAAAGTGCGCGGTTGAGACAGGCTAAAAATGAAATTAGAGAGCTTATTTAATTTTCTACAACTTTGGCAAATCTAAAATTTGCAGCTAAGACGGGCTGCCAATGATTTCAGGGAGATTATTTAATTATGTATAATGTCGCAACTCTAAATGCTGAAGCAGTGACAGGTTGCCAGAATATCAGAAAAAAGAATTTTAGACGTTGCAGCTGAGATGGGTCGCCAATGGTTTCAGGGAGGTTATTTAAATTTGAACACTCTCCTAAATATAAATGTTGCAGCGGTGATAGGTTGCCAACAGTATCAGGGAGATTAAATAAATTTAGATTACTAGACTATGTGAAGGAGCTCATCTAAACACTGTATCCAATAACATCAATTTCTCTTAGCTTCGACTGAATGGAGGTAATTGGCAAAGGCGTGAAACATCGTGCAAACCAAGAGAATTAAATAATCTGCTCATTGGTCCTCAATTTCTTCACTTGAACAATCTGCTCATTGACGGCATCAGAGAAGACACACGAACCAAGCTTCCTCCAAGCTGAGATGGCTACGGTTGCAAAAACGTGAGAAGCCACAGTCTTGCGGATAACATTTGGGATTTGATAATAAAAAAAAGAGAGTTAATTTAAATCTATACACCTTACCATGCTCAGGTGAGTTGCTATGACAGGTTAACAATGAAAACAAAGAGGTTATTAAAATTACTACACCTTTGCAAGTCGAAAAGTTGCAGCTATGAAAGGTGATCAAAGATTTCAGAGAGACTGTTAAATTCTGTACAATGTTTCAATTCTAAAAGCCGTAACAAGGACAAACTTCCAAGTATATTAGAAAGTGAATACAGGAATTAGGAATTATCGCCATCTACTTGCATTATTATTTATTTTATTGTTCAAGTGTTGCAACTGCGATAAATTATCAGAAGAAACGAGTAGGTTATTTAAATCTTTAACTTCTTATCAGAGAAATTATTTAAATCTTTAAAGTTTCTATAAACTTCAAGTGTGGGAGAGAGAAAACTGAAAAGAAGGATAAGGTTTAGGCAAGAAAGATGACAACTGATTTTAACCAGAACATAGCATAAAGCTTAAGATATTCACACCTTCATATTTCTCCTTTCGCAATTCCATTCAAGCCTGAATCTACGCTTGGCTGCTCATGGGGTTCCAATCTTCTTTGTGCAAGCCTTTCCCGTGCAGGATCCTCCCCACTTTCCCCCCCAAAGCTAAATTTATTTTGCCAAATTCCCAATACTCTTCGACTACCAAATGCTCAAAAGGTGCATTTTCTTTCCAGCTTCTCTTTCCTTTTACACTTCCCAAAATCTTATCATGATTTATTTAATTAATAATCTATTCACTTCTATTTTCCAATTGCTTTCCTTGCCTTAAAACACTTCAGCTTCCTACTATTTAAATTCCTTATTATAATAATGATCTTTTCAAGACTATTTTGTTCATAATGATTATTAACTTCAACAATTTAAATCAATTTATCTACTAATATCACTTTTACTTTTAACGAATTAGATTAATTTGATCATTTGTTCTAAATCATTTGATTTAACTTAATTGATTATGATTTTAATTTCTAATCATATTTTAAATAACTTTTCAAATCATTTATAATTCAATTAATTATTTAAAACATGATTACTAACATATTATATTTTCCACATAATCAAATAACACAGAAACTCACACACAAGCTCAGAACAACTGACATGGAGGGGAATTACATTTCAAACTGTCTCTTTCTTCTTGTTTGGGTTCTTTTTTAGCACTCATTATGCAAGGGATCTAGAGAACAATGGCTGCCTCAAATATAAGCAAACTAAAGCCGACCTTCATCTCCGGTCTGGTGTTTTGGCAACGTAAGTTTGCCTATCGGAATGCAACTCCTACAACATTATGGGAGGTAACCCTTTGCTCGCACTAAGGCAGTGATGTGCCGAGATTTGTGCGTTCTGGGTATAACCCATTTTGTAAGTCTCTCAGAGTTATTATTGAGGGAATTTTGACCTATATTTGGTGTCTTTCTCTACTCCTCTCTTAAACAACCAGTAGGATGCGCATCCAAATTAAAAATTGTGAATTCACCCCTTCCTTACACCCAGATAATTCTTGCACCACCGTTATGGAGTTATGATGCTCTGCTCTTTATTGTTGGTAGCTTCTGGAATCACTCGTTGCAGACGACACCTCTTCAAAATGGCTGTCATCATACGTCCCTCTCTACCCAGCTGAAAAAAAAAAGTGGACGCCAAGTGAGTATTAGGTTTGTGTTATCAAGGAATTTATGCCTAGAAAATTAGGGAAATGTTGTAATGTGCTACAAATGCCACGTTTGGTTTCTAAAACAAGTGTTAATATCACCATTTTTTTCTTTATCATCATGTATTGTTGATATATATGAACCGATTGGCTGGAATAGAATTATAACTTTCTTGTGCCACGTTTGAATTAGGAAATGAAGATAAAAATAGCTATCCTAAAAACACACCTCCTCCGAGTTAAAAAATAAGTGGATTTAGGGTTGAGAAACATTGTGTTGGTGTAGAAATTGGGGCATCAACATATGGAAGGTTTGTAAAGTTCCACGAATGGTTTAGGGCATTATAAGCAGAGATTTTTTTGTTAATATGATACTCATTAATAAAATTCCAAACTATTATGTTCTACTTGCATTTTAAATTTAAAAGGAGCCAAAAATCTCATTTATAAATAGCTTTGCATATTAAAATATACCATCCATAAGATCTTTAAGTTATGAATAGATTGACATATTAAAGCAAAACTTTTTAGAGTCCCTAAGTTTAAAAAGAGAAAAAGAAAAGATTCGTGAGTTTTCCTTATAATCTTAGATTTTAAACCATTTGTTTTAGTATTAGTATCACGTTTATATGGTAAAATAAAGTTTAAAAGAAAATAATAATAGTAGTTGTTTTTCTAAAAAAAAAAATTATGAGTATATATATAATATAAATTTTAATTGGAATATTTGTTTTGTTTTATATTTTTATCATATCTTATTTATTTATTTGTGTCAAAACTTTTAAAATGAATAATCAGAATAATTTTATGGTTTTATTGATAAAATAATTATTCATCAATAAACTTTATTTAGATTCATTTAAAATATAACTATTTTGTTTATTTCAAATTGTCAAATCAATCAATATATTTAGTCAATAGGCTTTTTTATGATAATTACAAAATAATATAATTTTAATTTATTATATAATATTGTAATTACAAAATACTACTCATAATACTTTAATGTGATTACAAAATAACATTATATTAATTAATTATATAATATTAAAGAAAATTACAGTTTTGCTCTCCAGTTGTATGAATATGTTAAAGTTTTTATTCATTTAAAAATAGTCCATCAAAAAAAAAAAATCATAGAACATTTTTAGACTTATTTATGCTTGTAGTTTGGGTCTTAGTCAATACCTATGCCCTTGTTAATGACAATTGTTTTTTAATATTAGTATCGCTATTCATAATAATTTATTATAATTACAAAATAATATTATATTAATTTATTATATAATATTAAAGAAAATTACACTTTCACTCTCCATTTGTATGAATACGTTAAAGTTTTTATTCATTTAAAAATAGTCCATCAAAAAATAAAATTCATAGAACATTTTAGACTTATTTATGCTTGTAGTTTGGGTCTTAGTTAATACCTATGCCCTTGTTAATGACAATTGTTTTTAATATTAGTATCGCTATTTTGAATTATAGTTTCAGGATATGGCTAATGCATGAGCACTTGAAGATGTTATTACTATTTCAAGCAGTGGTTCTACTTCCAATACACCCTCACCACAAACCCATGAGTTACCTCTATCAGCAACTGACTCAACATCTGTGGATTGGTTGGGCTTCCCTCACCACAATGTTGATGATTTTTCAAACAATGTCTTGACAAGTTGTCATGAAACCCATGAGTTACCTCTATCAGCAACTGACTCAACATCTGTGGATTAGTTGGGCTTCCCTCACCACAATGTTGATGCTTTTTTCAAACAATGTCTTGACAAGTTGTCGTGAAATTTTTGAAGAAGCTATGCAAACAAGCCAAGATTTAAGGGATGTGGAGGATCATGAAGTTGAATTGGTGCAAGAAGTCTAAAAATTTCATGCGGCCTATGAAGCTCTTGAGCTATTTTATGGTTTCCTGCATGAATTGAAGTATTGTCAATATTATGGAGTGGCCAATGCATTTGAACTAAAGCGTAAATTCCAAGATTTATTGAGTGATATATGGTCTAAGAAGTTCATCTACCTTCTTGGAAGTTAGTTACTTTTTCAATATGTCGATCAAGATTACTAGTATGATACAAATTAGATATTTTTATGAAACTAAATGAAGATGTCAAGATAGCTATATGTGGAGTGAAATGGATTTAGTGGTCGACCTTATATTTGAACCCTTAGTTGTTATATATTATGTTTACATTGTAATGTCATTGTACATATTGATCTTTATAGTTCTAATTTTAATGAATAGAACTTATTGTAATATTTTTGTCCCCTTATTTAGAATATTATTTTGAACTATAACCTTAAGTCTACCAAATATATATTGGAATGCTACTCAAAATGATGATATATTTGATCATGATTGTAAATATTCACTCTTGCAACACTTAGCTATGTGAAGTATCATAGTCATATGTATGCTTCTTTCAAACCCTTTGATATATTCAATGTTGAATATAGTTATATATTATGTTTACATTGTAGCACCATCGTGCAATTTTGATCTTCATAGCACTAATTTTATTGAATAGATCTTATAGTACATATTGAGGAAAAATATTGCTCCTCACATTTTATTTTATTTTTTGAAAATGATGTACTCCACTTGTGTATTCTTATGCTCAACATTATGTTGAGGTCTATGTTTTCTAAAACAAGAACATCCGCCAATTGTATGCAAACACTATCTTACACATAATATAATTTTGGAGGGTTAGTCAACTTCCATAGACCATGGCTACAATATTAACCACATATGCAATTAAACTTATCCATGATGGGAATGAAGGGTTAAAACCTAATGTGCAAATTTTGTCTATTTCAAACTTCGGCCATGGCCATGAATGTAACAACCGCTACAAGGTAGAAATATCTGATGGGGCCTACAAACAAAAAGCATCTTTACCTCAGAAGTACAATCATTACATGGAATCTGGTGAAATTACAGTTGGATCCATAATACGAATGACAAAATATAATTGCTCCAGACCAAGCGGGTCTCGGTGAGTAAAGGAATCCAAAATTTCCCATAAAAATATCATTATTAACTTTTTAGCTTCTTCCTTGTATTAGTAATTCTTACTCTTGTGTTCCAAATGTATAGGTGGATTGTCATTGTGAACCTTGAGATTGTTTCTACAAACCAGTCTATAATCAGTCATCCTACTTCACTTTATATGGAACCAGAGCACCATATAGAATAGGAAATGGAAAAATCTTCAAATCCACATGCAGAGCCTGAGACAATTAGCGCTGCTAGAGTATCAACTCATGTGAGAATATTATTTGGTGTAAATCCTTCTAGGAGTAGAATGGAAGCACCAGTCACAATTACGCCTATTAAAAGTCAATATTATTTGGTGTAAATCCTTCCAGGAGTAGAATGGAAGCACCAATCCATTTGAAATCATAAGGAAGCGAGAGGAGAAACGCTTACAACAACTATGTCACTCCTAAAACAAGATATGCAACTCTCCTTCCTATCCATTTGATATCTCTCCCCAATTCCCATGGTGCTTAAAATTGCTTCTACAACTTGACTTCATCAATGCCTATTCTACACACTTAGCCACCCCGTTCCTTTTGTTGTACAGGTCTTCAAGACAAATTGCATAGACCACATAAGCTCATCCCCAAAAAAAATTGCACCGCTCCTACATGTTCATAATATAATACTAAAGTGTATCAGCCTATCGGCATAACCATTGCACCTCATTGGGGTGCAAGTGCTAGTATATTTATTGAAATTGCAATTCATAATCCCGTGAATGTGAAGTTACTTCAAAGTTTATTTAACTAGATTTTGGTTCTGATTTTCAAATGTTGGCAAATGGCATGATTATGTTGGCTGGGGCATTAGGACATCTTAAGAGAATTTTCATGATACACTCCTTCAGACATAGAGAATTTTATAGTCTAGTCTAAGTGATTCCAACTACTAGAACTAACAAGTTCACAATTTTAGAGAACCACATGTTCTTTCGTATGAGGATACGTGTCACTCAAAAGAATAAGTCGAGTGGATTGATGGTCAAAGAGTACTGAATAGATCTACGGTAAGTTATTGTTTCTATAGATCAAATAGGAATCATAGAATTTAACTAAAGAACAATTTCAATCCAAAATAGTACTTAAATATTTTATTTTTTTTAATAAATATTCAAATTATTCATTTTGGAGAAAAAAAATAGTATTCATAGCTTCATTAATTAGATAAATTATTGCATCGAAAATCAATACAATGAATAAGTGAATATTAGAAAATAATCTTCTTATATTACATGTATCACATGTAATGTTTAGACCAAGTTTCAAACTCTTAGAATTTTCTTCCTGAACTCTCTCAGTCATTTTCTTTCAAATTTTTTTTAATAAAGATTGCATAATTCTCTTCCATCACAAATAAATAATTTAAAGAAATATATTAAAACTATGAGTATGTGTATCAAAATGGAGGACAAAAAAGTAGTCAAATAAGTGATTTTGGCCGTAATGCTCATGTTATTGGAAGGTTGAAATAATGCCATCATGTTATGGATTGACAAATATCATTGAACCATAATACTATCGTGCTTTATAGCCTAAAAACCATTATCTTATTTTGGGAAACATGAAATGTGATGGTGTTTCATGTTCCCCAAAATGCAATTGTATTTTCATACCATGATTTTTTTTTAAAAACATGATCACATTTTGAAAACACAAGCATATTATGTAATGCACTCATATTACACAATCTACTCACACTCTTTACTCAAAAAAAAATCCACCCTTTTAGTTTTAGAATAGGTTTCAATAACAATCCTAAAGGGTTGGGCTTTCCCCATTTGACGTTCACATTTTCTCAATTTTAGAGAACCACACATTCTTTCGTATGAGGACATGTGTCACTCAAAAGAATAGGTCGAGTGGATTGATGGTAAAAGAAAACTCCAATAGATCGATGCTAAGGTATTGTTTCTATAGATCAACAAGGAATTACATACTTTAACTTTTCTTGAATTAGGAACAATTTTAATCTAAAATAGTACTTAAGAATAAACAAATTTTTTTATTAAAAAGTATTCAAATTATTCATTTAGGAAAACAAGGTAAATAATATTCATAACATCATTAATTAGATAAATTATTGCATAGAAAAAGAATACAATGAACAAATGAATGTTAAAAGAACAATCTTCTTATATTACATATATCACATGTAATGTTTAGACCAAGTATCAAACTTTTAGAACTTTCTTCATGAACTCTCTAAGTCATTTTTTTCCAAATAATTTTTAATAAAGATTGCATATTTCTCTTCCATCATAAATAAAGAATTTAAAGAATTATATTATAACTATAAGTATGTGCATCGAAATGGGACAAAAAAAGTAGTCAAATAAATGATTTTCACCTTAATGTTCAGGTTATCAAAATGTTGAAATAATACCATCATGTTATGACTTTGAAAATATCAAACCACCATACTATCTTGCTTTATAGCCTAAAAATCATGAATATATTTTGGGGAACATGAAATGTGATGGTGTTTCATGTTCCCCAAAATCCAATTGTATTTTTATGCCATGAAAAGGTTTCTTTAACATGATCACATTTTGAAACCACAAGAATCTTATGTAATGCACTCACATTACATAATCTACTCACTTTTTACTCAAAAAAAAAAAATCCACCCTTTTGGATTTAGAATAGGTTTGGATAACAAGCCTAAAGGGTAGGGCTTCCCCCATTTGAGGTTCTCCTTTTATCTTCAATGCCATTTTCCAACTTCAATGTCATCAGATTCATTTTTATATTTCAAGCATATTAGCATATTAATTTTTTTAACATATACTTAATAATCACTAATCAAATATTGAAATTATTGAATAAAATAAGCATAATGGTTACTCAAAATCAAAGAGTTCACACCTACACTATTTTTCTTTGTAAATATACATGATGAATCTAAAATAATTACAATTAGTATAAGTTCATTAATAACTCTTTGGCATAACTATAAATCTAAAAACATTTTACATTATAAATATAGGTTCACACATTTTGAAACCATACTTAAAATATGCAAACAGAAAAGAAGAAGAGAGAGACTGTGTCTGCCATTCTTGACACACTGATTAAAATAAAACATATAGCTAGTTATCACCATCATAGTTATCCTTAATTATGTTTCAAAAGATACTTAATCATTATCAAATTATCTTTTCTAATTGTTTACTAATAAATAATTAATTTAATAATTTAATAATTAAACTATGTAAATTAAACAAGATGTAACATCATTCTCCCTAAAGATATTCATCATCCCAATGATTACAAGATATAAAAAAAATCATCACAATATTAATCATTGAAGAACAATATTTTTATTTTGCAAGATTCAATACATGTACTTATTATACCTTTACCATTGGCATATTACATTGGTTAGTTGTTAACATTCAGTTATGTAGTGTGATAGTTATGTAGTTTGAAACCGTATTTCTTCTTTATGTATCATGTTTGCTCTTGTCTATAAAATTCAATCAATATTATCATTTGGTATCAAAGCTGTTGATTATGGGCTTTGATGGGTGCACTGAAATAGAGAGGCGTTGAGTAAGAAGGATGGTTTATGATGCGATCAGAGAGGTGTGCCTTGACCTGGTGGGTGGAAGAAGAGCAAGTGTTGAACCTGTGTGATGGTGATTTTACCCAGGTAACTTGGGTCTGCCACCATGTGTTCATAACTTATTTGTATCACTATTCCCCCTCCTTCACATGCATTGAATAGAACATAGATGATCGATAAAAATAATAAAGCATGTTACTATTAGATTGAATGACAAAGTGAGCTTGGCAATCTCGTAAATTGTTTGGATGACATGAAATGGGTAGCATAGAGGTAGTGATTGATCATAAATCAATTATGTTCTTGTGAACTTCCATTAAAGCTAACATTTCAGTCTTTGAAGTGTTCGAAAAGGTAATTATCACACCAACCAAAATAAATTCTCTCACATGTCTCTCTTCTAGCAATTAAACATGGCATGACTGCAACAATTAATTTGGAAAGATTTTATGGAAAGCTTATCTTTATCTGTAGGATCCTCCATTTATTATTTGGAAGTGACCCATATGTAGTCCCATACTCAATAATTCTCAATAATAGAGGACTCCATTTATGTTATGAACTACATTGAAACTATATATACGAGTCTTTGGGTAGCGTAGAATATGAGAAGGAAGAAGCAAACAACAACTTGGTTTTCTGCAATAACATATTTGTTTTGTTTCAATTATTTTTGTAAGAGCAGTAGCTCCATCTTTTGTAATTTCATTTTTTATTTTATGAGCAGTAACTCTATTTTTCTTATAAGAACATCAACCTTGTTTATTTTCATGTATTATACTATGTAACTGTTCAGATTGGTTAACAATAGAAAGAGAGAAATTTTATATGGAAGCAGAGCTCAAGCTCTTTTCCAATTATTCAATGTTATTATCATTCTTTGTCTTTTCTCTCTCTGTTTTATTCCTTCATTTGGTATGAAAGCCAAGTTATGGCATAATTTTTTGGCACAAGTCTTACTAATCCACAGGTTCCTCATTTTAATGGCAAGAACTATGAATACCAGTGAATCGTAATGAATGTTTTTTTATCTCTCAAGATGCATGGTAGCTTGTGGAGAATGGGTTCTTTGAACCTACAAGTGCAATAGCGTACAATGCATTATCTTAAGTAGAGAAAGATTTTCTCAAAGATAATATGAAAAAGGATTCTAAAGCTCGCTTCTACATATTTCAAGCAATGCATGAGAGTATCTTCCCAAGAATTATAGCAACAGGAAAGTCAAAGCAAGCATGGGACATCCTTCAAATGGAATAACAAATTATGGCTCAAGTGAAAACTGCAAAGTTGCAAATGTTAAGAAGAGATTTTGAAACTATGTCGATGAAAGATTTTGAATCTATAGATTCATTTTTTACTCAAGTTATTGGACTAGTTAATCAAATTAGATCTCATGGTGAGATTCTTGAAGATAGGAGAATAGTTGAAAATATTCTTAGGAGCCTACCAACAAATTTTGAATCTATTGTTGTGACTATAGAAGAAACCAAAAATATTTCACAGTTTTATGGATATGAGCTTCATGCATCTCTAATTTCTCATGAGCACAGGGTTAGTCATTCTTCTAATTCTTTTTTGGAGTATGATTTTTAATTGACATGTATATGTTAGTTTTGCAAGAGGTAGAGGAAGAAGTCCATATAGAGCTAGAAGAACCATCACAAAAAATTCAAGTAAAAGAGTCATCACTCAAAATCCAATTGAAAATCAATATCAAAGTCAGAGGTATGACAAATCTCAAGTTCAATGCCATTACTATAAAAATCATGGTCATTATGCAAGTGAATGTAGAAAAAATGGTTTGATTTCAACAAACAAAGTGCAAACATTTATAAAGAAAATCATAATCGAAGTAATATGTTTCTAGCATGCAATGTTGCTCAAGAGAGTCCAAAAGATGTATGGGTTCTAGATTTAGGTTGCAGTAATCACATGATAGGAAATTTAGAAATGTTTTCTAATTTGGATAAGTCTACAAAATCAGATGTTTCTTTTGGCAATGGTAATAAAGTGTCAGTAATGGGAAAATGAAATGTGAATATTCTAACTAAACGAGGGAAGAAAAAGATTATTTCAAATGTTTACTTTGTTCCTTTTTTCAAGCATAATTTGATGAGCGTTGGGCAGCTTGTTGAAAAGGATTATAGAGTGACTTTCAAAAATAAAGAATGTGTAATATTGGATAGATTTCCAAGAAATCAACTAATAGCAAAAGTTCAAATGACCAACAATAGAATGTTTCCCTTAAAGAAAACACCGGATTTAAAGGTTTGATTTGCTCAAGCAATCCAGCAATCAACACAAAAAATATCACTCAAGCTTTGGATGAAATAATATTATAAGTAGCTTTTCAATTAGAAATAAAAGATGAGAACTGGATTTGGCATTTAAGATTTGGACACTTAAATTTTGGATGTCTAAAGTTGTTACATAGGAAAACCATGGTAAAAGGTATGCTATTGATAGAAAAACCAAATAGAGTATATGAAGGGTGTATTTTGGGAAAACGACAGGAAAGTCATTCCCAATTGACAAGTTAGTTAGAGCAGAGGCACCATTGGAGATAGTTCACTCTGATTTTGTGTGGACCTATGCAAAACACCTTCAATCGGTGGATGTCTTTACTTTTTGGCATTCATTGATGACTACACAAGAATGAAATTGGTATATTTCTTAAAGCATAAGTCTAATGTTTTTGATATTTTTTGTCAATTTAAATCTTTAGTTGAGAAGCAATCTAGAAATTATTTCAAAGTTTTAAAAACTGACAGAGGTGGTGAATACATCTCAAATGCATTTTTCAATTTTTGCGAGGATCATGGAATACATAAGAAATTTACTACCGAGTACACTCCACAACAAAATGGTGTGGCAGAAAGAAAGAATAGAAAAATTATGAAAATGGCTAGGAGTATGTTGAAGGCCAAGCATTTATCAAATTAGTATTGGGAAGAGGTTGTAGCATGTGCAGACCAAGCATTTATCAAATGAGTACTGGGAAAAGGTTGTAGAATGTACAGTCTATCTAGTGAATAGATGCCCAACAAAAAGTGTCAAGAACATAATGCTCTTCATGGAAAAAATAGGCCTTTAAGTGGCAAAAAATTCAGAAAAATCAGAGTTAGGAAACTTGACATAAAAATTTGAATAAGCTATCTATATTATTTTAAAAATATGTAAGAATAAAATATTTAGAAAATTCAAGGAAAGCACAAGAAAGTAGGTGTATGTCTGACCACCCTAACCACAATAAAATGATAATATTTTTTTATAATATTTTATATATAATTAGAGGACTTGTGTCCCAATGTGATGCATATTTTTTTGTAATT